>SJYX01000929.1:11945-22006 GCA_006410675.1 Oreotragus oreotragus
TGTTTTTGCTTTGGCTCCATCCCTTCATTCTTTCTGGAGTTATTTCTCCACTGATCTCCAGTAGCATATTGGGCACCTACTGACCTGGGGAGTTCCTCTTTCAGTATCCTATCATTTTGCCTTTTCATACTGTTCATGGGGTTCTCAAGGCAAGAATACTGAAGTGGTTTGCCATTCCCTTCTCCAGTGGACCACATTCTGTCAGACCTCTCCACCATGACCCGCCCATCTTGGGTTGCCCTGTGGACATGGCTTAGTTTCATTGAGTTAGACAAGGCTGTGGTCCTAGTGTGATTAGATTGACTAGTTTTCTGTGAGTATGGTTTCAGTGTGTCTGCCCTCTGATGCCCTCTTGCAACACCTACCATCTTACTTGGGTTTCTCTTACCTTGGGCGTGGGGTATCTCTTCACGTCTGCTCCAGCAAACCACAGCTGCTGCTCCTTACCTTAGATGAGATGAAGGGTATCTCCTCACCACTGCCCTTCTTGACCTTCAAAGTGGGATAGGTCCTCTAGGCCCTCCTGCGCCTGTGCAGCCACCGGGACTTGCTTAGAAAAATAAAAGATTCCTCTTTACCTTCTGCCTAGATAGCAGAGATTTTGTCTTAACAGAATACATTTTCTGTGTTCTATATGTTGATATTTCGATGTCTTAATTATTTTTTTTTAAAAAGGAAAAAAAGTTTCCTCATTTGAGAAACAAAGTTCCATATAATCATGTTATATTTTTCTGTGCTTGTTTTTATTTATTGCCCCTTTGACTAAATAGGTACACAAGTGTTCTTTCTCAGGTACCTATAAGCCTATCTTAAGTAATCAGGTCATTTATGACATTTCTTGATTTTGCCTTCTCAAGGTTAAATCTTGAATCTACAAAAATAAAACTCTCAGGATATATTTTACATATTAATGTATATTTGAAAATTCCTGGATGAGAAAGGTTGGGAGACTGGAAAATTAAAAATTTATTCTTTCACCTCGTAAAAAGAAAGATATTTGAAATAATTAAATTTATTTCATATGCTTCATATTTTGTATTTTACAAGCACCATACTCAGGGAGCTTTATAGAAAATTTTGGTAGGTATATCAGATCAACTCAGCCTTCCATAGCTTAAAGTTGTCTAGGTAAGATGTTATTAATATAAAAAATTAAATAAAAATAATAAAATATTATTAAATATGTCCAAAATTGAGAAGGCCCTGGAGCTTTGTCAATGCTTTTGTTTCCCTCAGGGGAAGTAATGGTTAGATTCTTATGAAATAGCTATGCATTGTAAAGATTTTCACTAATTTCTATTCTGATTATTGTCTTACTATCTGATTATATTAAATATATTTGATTATAACATATCTGATTATATGATTGGGTATAGTAATTAACTGTAGCTCTCAGTTTTGGTTTTTGGTATTTGATTGAATGCTTCTGTCCCCACACAAATCCCTATGTTGAAATCTGAATCCCCAGTATGATGGTATTAGGAAGTGGGGCCTTGAGGTACTTAGGTCAAAAGAGTAGAGTCTTCAGGAGTGGGATTAGTGCCCTTATCAAAGGGAGCCCAGAGAGTTCTCTCACCCTAATTTTGCCATGTGAAGATACAAGGAGTTAGAAGTCTGCAACACAGAGAAGGCAAAAATCTTGATCTTAGACTTCTTAGCCTCTAGGACTGTGAGAAATAAATCGTTGTTTAAACCACTTGGTCCATGGTGTCAACAGAAAAAAACATACAACATGAAAGCTTTGAGTTGCACTGATCAGATTGCCCACCATCAAAAATCAATAAATGCTGGAGATGGTGTGGAGAAAAGGGAACCCTCTTACACTGTCAGTGGAAATGCATACTAATTTAGCCACTATGGAGAACAGTATGATTTCTTTAAAAACTGGGGGTAGAATGACCATACGACCCAGCAATCCCATTGGGTTGTATGCTAGGCATACACATCAAGGAAACCAGAACTGAAAGAGACATGTACCCCAATATTCATTGCAGCACTGTTTACAATAGCTATGACAGGGAAGCAACCTATATGTCCATCAGCAGATGAATGGATAAGGGAGTTGTGGTACATGTACACAATGGAATATTATTCAGCTTTAAAAATAATGCATTTGAGTCAGTTCGAATGAGGTTGATGAAATGGGAGTCTATTATACAGAGTGAAGTAAGTCAGAAAGAAAAACACCAATACAGTATATTATATGGAATTTATAGAATTTAGAAAGATGGTAATGATGATCCTATATGCAAGACAGGAAAAGACACAGATGTAAAGAATAGATTTTTGGACTCTGTAGGAAAAGGTGGGATGATTTGAGAGAATAGCATTGAAACATGTATATTACCATATGCAAAATAGACGACCAGTGCAAGCTTGATGCCTGAAGCAGGGCACTCAAAGCCGCTGCTCTGGGACAACCCAGAGGGATGGGGTGGGGATGGAGGTAGGAGGGGGGTTCAGGATGGGGGAATACACATGCACGCAAGGCTGATTCATGTCAGTGTATGGCAGAAACCATCACAATATTGTAATTACTCTCCAATTAAAATGAAATAATTTTTTTTAAAAGCTGTGAGTTGAATTTACTCAGTGTCTTACTGAGGACTATAGCCCAGATGACAGCCACTCAAATAAATCTGAGAAACAGTTCTGAAGAGGTAAGGAGGTAGGTCAGTATATATGTTATTTTGGTGAAAGGGGTATGTGCAACCAAGTACAGATCTCCATAGAAAACTGCTGCTAGTCAGGAGGAACAGATATCTTTTAGTTAATGGCTTTAGTGCTTTTCTAAGTATGAGAAGATGCAAGAATCCAGGATCATAAAAAATTTCTCCTGAAAATACCTATCTATCTGAAGGTCTGTTCTGGCAGTTTTCCCAAAGCAAAGAGTGCTTCATTCTGTCCTAATTCCTTCCAGGTTGTGTTGAAGGTCAGTGACTATAGTGGCTAATAGCTTAATTCTTTTTAAAAATCTTCTTTAAACATTCTTTTCAGAGAGGGAAATGAAAACCCACTCTAGTATTCTTGCCTAGAGAATTCCATGGACAGAGGAGCCTGGCAGGCTACCGTCCATGGGGTCCCAAAGTTGGACATGAATGGGTGACTTTCACCAACATTAATTTTTAATTGGAGGATAATTGCTTTACATTGTTCTGCTGGTTTCTGTCATATATCAACATGAATCAGCCATAGGTATACATATGTCCCCTCCCTCTTGAATCTCCCTCCAACCACCCAACCCATTCACCCCACTAGGTTGTCACAGAGCACCAGGTTGAGCTCCCTGCACGAAGCAAATTCCCACTAGGTATCTATTTTATACATTATGGTAATGTATATATGTCAATGCTGCTCATTCAATTTGTCCCACCCTCTCCTTCCCGCCAGACAGATTTCACACCATACCTGCTTCCCTGGTGGCTCACCGGTAAAGCGTCTGCCTGCAATGCAGGAGACCCGGGTTCGATCCCTGGGTCTGAAAGATCCCCTGGGGAAGGAAATGGCAACTCACTCCAGAGGAGCCTAGTCGGTTACAGTCCATGGTATCGGACACAACTGAGTGACTCCCCAACTTCACTCCTTCCTCCACTGTGTCTACAAGTCTATTCTCTATACCTGTGTCTCTATGCTGCTTAAAAAATGGCTTCATTGTAACAGAACTGGATGGCAAGTGACATTTCTTTAGTTGGCAGCGGTATTGTTACAGTAGCCTGAACAATTGTAGATGGTTTCTGTTTTATTATGATGCTAGCTTGAAGGCTCTGCCTATAGTCCTACAGGTCAAAATTAGTGCATTCAGGAGGAGACAGTCTCAGAGCCTCATGGAAAGAATCAGGTACCTTGAACTATCAGCATATATATCAGAGAATAGTTTTGTGGGCACACATTTTCAAGTTGTCATTGCTAGACAGATTTCACACCATACCAGTGGATCCAATCAGGATTTCTAGAACTCTTTTGTCTTGAAGCAGAGAACCTCTTGAAAGTAGTTTACTGATCCAAGATCCAACAGAGCACTTATAGAAAACTTAATGGGCTGATTAAGATGAGAGAAATTTAATCATGGGTACTTGCTTGGAATATTATTTATGCACACAGAGGTTATGTTCTATTTTTATGGATATATGAGAAAACCCTTTTTAATTTTTAGGCTGTCTCATCTTCAGTTTAGTAGACTCTGCTTTTATAAACTGGAATTTGAAAATGGTATCTGTTTCTCACTGTTTCCCAGGATTTAGAAACATTTACTAAATCTCCTTACATTTCATGGCAGTATTCAAAAGGAATATTTATTCCTGTTTACCAGGATATAAGTAAACAAATTGATTGCATAACTAAAGCCTTGTCTGTCTGTGTCAGTAGCTCTGTTGTGTCTGATGCTTTTGCAACCCCATGGACTATAGCTCACCAGGCTCCTCCGTTAATGGAATTCTCCAAGCAAGAATACTAGAGTGGGTTGCCATTTCCTACTTCCCAACCCAGAGATCAAATTGCCAACATCCACTTTATCATAGAAAAACCAAGGGAATTCCAAGAAAAATCTACGTCTGCTTCATTGACTATGCTAAAGCCTTTGACTGTGTGGATCACAACAAACTGGAAAATTCTTAAAGAGATGGGACTACCAGATCACCTTACCTATCTCCTGAGAAACCTGTGGGTCAAGAAGCAACAGTGGACTAGTTCAAAATTGGGAAAGGAGTACATCAAGGCTGTATATTGTCACCCTGCTTATTTAACTTATATGCTGAGTACATCATGTGAAATGCTGGGCTGGATGAAGCACAAGATGGAATCAAAATTGCAGGGAGAAATATCAATAACCTCAGATATGCAGATGACACCATCCTAATGGCAGAAAGCAAAGAGGAACTAAAGAGCCTCTTGATGAAGATGAAACAGGAGAGTAAAAAAGTTGGCTTAAAAGTCAACATTCAAAAAATAAAGATCATGGCATCCAGTCCCATCACTTCATGGCAAATAGATGGGGAAAAAGTGGAAACAGTGTCAGGCTTTATTTTGGGGGGCTCCAAAATCACTGTGGATGGTGACTGCAGCCGCAAAATTGAAAGATGCTTGCTCCTTGAAGGAAAGCTATGTCAAATCTAGACAGGGTATTAAAAAACGAAGACACCACTTTGCCGACAAAGGTCTGTATAGTCAAAGTTATAGTTTTTCTAGTAGTCATGTATGGATGTGAGATGTGAGCCATAAAGAAGGCTGAGCACTGAAGAACTGATGCTTTGGAATTGTGGTGCTGGAGAAGACTTGAGAATCCCTTGGACAGCAAAGAGATCAAACCAGTCAATCCTAAAGGAAATCAACCCTGAATATTCATTGGGAGGACTGATGCTGAAATTGAAGCTCCAGTACTTTGGCCACTTGATGGGAAGAGCCAACTCACTGGAGAAGACCCTGATGCACAGAAAGATTGAAGGCAGGAGGAAACAGAGTCAACAGAAGATGAGATGGCTGGATGACATCATAGACTCAATGGACATGAGTCTGAAGAAACTCTGGGAGATAGTGAAGGACAGGGGAGTCTGGCATGCTGCAGTCCATGGGCTTGCAAGGAGTTGGACAGGACTGAATGACTGAACAGCATCAAGGTATTATCTCATGGATCCTCTGGGTATTTTCTGAACAGATAAATATCTGTGATTTTCTATTGGCTGGGTTAACTCTTTTACAACTCTGTAAAGTTAAAAATTGTAGAAAATGGAGAGTTATGGAAATGAACGATGAACTACAATTGGTTTCTCCTGTAAAGAAAAAATGACCCTCTCTTTTTTTTTCACCCTACAAATTATTAACCAGTTTTACACATATTAGCAAATTCTTTTAAGCATTTCCAATTGTAGATATGTCTGTTCTTTAAGTTCTCCCTTATACAATTTAACATCTTTTTAGATCTCTCATTCATTATGGCATCACGGACTTGATGGACGTGAGTCTGAGTGAACTCCGGGAGTTGGTGATGAACAGGGAGGCTTGACGTGCTGCGATTCATGGGGTCACAAAGAGTCGGACACGACTGAGCGACTGAACTGAACTGAGTGAAAAAATTATGTTCTATAATTCTAAAGGAGACCAAATATCCAACTTCCTTTTACTCTAAACTTTCCCTCGGTAGAAAACTTATCTCTATCTTTTTTCCTTCTCAGATCTTTCACAAAATAGTTGTTCTAACTTATTATTTTAATTATTTCCCTTTGCGTGGACTTTGAAATCTGATTTCCATCAAAGCCGCCCCACTGAAAATGTTTAGGTGAAGGTTTTTGATGATCAGTTTGTGGCTTAAAAGGACTGATGACTTCTATTACTTATCTTAATTGATCGCCCTAAGCTGAGAATTGTGTCTAGTCCAGCCTTCTGCATTCTCTGCTGCCTTGGGTTCTGTGACATCACTTTTGCCTTGTTTCTTTTCCAACATAACTGGCTCTTTAAAGAACCAGTATATCGGTGTTTCCTAACCTCCTGTTTTCAGTCATTATACCTTATTATTGTGTGTATTTGCATTCTCATGGTTTCAGCTATCGCTTCTCATGCATTGCAGACAAGTGTTTATTGAGAAACTACCCTTCCCAGGCATGCACTGATGAATCCCACTCCACCATTGTGGCTCTTTCTCCTGAGCTCCAGGCTCCAGAGCTGCCTGCACAAGTTAACTAACCTCTCGTCTCTCAGCTCTGCATAGATAGCATTCTCTATTTCAGTTCCTCCTCAGGCCTGTTCTTATTCTTCTCTCCTCTTTCTTGGTGAATGGTATGGTGCATGGTAATATCATTGATCTAGTTGATCCAGTTAGGACCCCAGGAGCCATGCTTGGCTGCATGTCAGTGGATGACAGCATGGAGAGATACCAATGGCCACAGACAAGATGCCTTCTTTTCATGGCATAAAATTAAATAACTCTGAAGAGAAAGTAGAGTGGAAGGAAAATTTTGAGTTGAAGGCATTTAAATTAGGAATAATCATGTTTCCATAGAATTGACTACAGTATGATAATGTAGACTAAAAATGGAGATTGAAATTATAGACAAATGATGTTAAATTTTGACTCCCTGAGTATATGGCCTTGAATTATGACTTTAAATTTGTTTAATTACAACATACTTATGAACATTTTTCAGAGGCTCCTCATAACCTTTAGGATAAGGCCCCAAAGCTGTAGCATATGATCCAAGACCCTTTATAACCTGACTCATGCTCACCTCCCCAGCCTTATGTCTGGCCACAAACATCCCTATATCCTACTCTTGAATGCATGATTTTTCTGATCTCCGAGACTCTATTTGCTCTTACATTTTCCTAGAATACTTCATAGGCAATGTTCATTTGGTTAATTTGCATTAATTAATTAATAAACATTTCAGGAAAAAGCAAAACTCCCTTGCTCTCAAAGAACTTGTTGTCTATTGGAAGAGGCAAGCATAAGAGACAAGATATCTCTTACTGATAATGATAGAGTTATATCACAGGTGGTATCCCTTATAATTGAGGAAATGGCTCTGGAATGCTTTGTCTAAGGCTGAACTTTTCAGGGCATTCTTCCAGCTTTTGTAATCAACTGCTTTTCCATGTTCAGAGGAAACTCCCCATTTAAGGTTCTTTTCAATGAGGGGGCAATCAATAATATTCTAAATGGTACAAAGATATTAAGAGGCAGAATTTGGAAAAATAAAATGGTTTTAGTACCACTCTTACCCTGCTGATCACAATTGTCAGTTGCAATCTAGGCATTTCAATTTTGAAAAACAGTTCTAAAGTTTGCTGTGATGTACACACAAGGCTGAGTACTACTGTTAAGTAATCTCAAAGAAAAAAGGAACAAGATCTTTCTTTAATGATCTACATTTTGTTCAGGACATAGCTTAGAGACCATCCTTTCAGGAGTTCTAGATCATCTGAAGTCCGAGGTATGTACTCACAGCCATCTGGGCTTAGCTCTACGAATTACACTAGATGGTATATTTCTATCTTCACCAAACCTATAGTAGGTAGAAACTATGTTAGTTGTTAAGATAGGAATTGTATCACATTTTGGTATTTCCAAGACTTTGCACCAGAGTGGAGAACATTTGCCAGGCAGTGACTATTGTATATGAGTGACTTTATGGAATACAGGCGATTCTTGTTTTAAAAGAGAACAAATAAGTTTCATTTTTTACACAGTGAAACCAAGGTGTCATTGGTTTATTCCAGTTTTAAGTACTCAGTGGACAACTACAGAGATGTAGAACTTGAAGTTGAAAAATAACTCAGGACTAAAAATATTGGTTTGGTCATAACCTTCAGGATGGTGTTAGCTGATGTATGAAAAGTAGACTTTATCTCTTTGGGCAAAGTGAAGCTGAAAGAGGCCAAATAACAGAAGTTTGAGATAAATACATATATGTATGTGTGTGTGTATATATATATGTATAAAGCATATTATTAAATTATAGGCATTATATATAGCATACTATATTATTACTATAAAAAATATATAACTGAATGCAAGTAAAATTGCATATATTGTATATTATATTAATATACTATAAAATTCTATATAATTGCATATATAGATTGTATGTGTTTACAGAAACAGTGGAAGGCAAAGAGGTAGTACAAAAGGTCAGAAACTTTCCTAAAATACATAGAAGAGAATCAGTCCCATATAATTCAGTAGAAGAAAAAGTTTCATGTTGTAATAATGGGCCAACATTGTTAAATACTATAATTATAGTGTCAAAAGCTGTTGCAATCTGTCTAAGATGTTAAGAATGGAGACAATCCATGTTTAGTATAATTAAGAAGTTAGAATTGACAAGTAAGGAAATAGTTTCAGCTAAGTAATGGAGACAAAAATCTTAATATCATAGTTGACAAATGCATGGTGATATAATGGTGGGAGTGAGAATAGGAGAGAGATTGAATGGTAAGGGATTGGCAGGTGAAAGCAAAGAGTTTGTATTATATTAAGACCAATATATATTTGGAGGTGAAGGTGAAGGTGAAGTCGTGTCCAACTCTTTGCGACCCCGTGGACTGTAGCCTACCAGGCTCCTCCGTCCATGGGATTCTCCAGGCAAGAATACTAGAGTGGGTTGCCATTTCCTTCTCCAGGGGATCTTCCCGACCCAGGGATCGAACCCAGGTCTCCCGCATTTACCCTCTGAGCCACCAGGGTATGTATTTGTTCAATGACTGACAATGCTGATGGTAGAAAAACATCAAAAAGGAATGAGTGGTACAGGATGGTATTGGCAAAGTAGGATGCAAGTGCAAGTGGAGGAGATGGGAAGGGTTCACATCCTTTTTCACAGGATGTGAAAAAGAGAAAGAAAGTAGATGGAGGCACGCAATCATCTTGGGGTAAACTCGGGATTCATTTCAGGTTTGTTAAAAGTTCTCCATAAGCTGTGATATCAGCTGAAGGTGGGCAAGATGAGTACAGAACTGGAGTGGGAAACTGAGGAGACTAGACCAGTGGAGGAACCACTGGGAACACATTCAACACAGAGTCAGCAATCTGGCAATAAATGGCTTGTGGTGCAGTGATGAGGGCCCAGTTGATGGAGCATGGTGGTCTGCAGAGAAGCAGAGACCAGGCAGTGAACATGACCTGAGGAAACAGATCTGCTAGATGGGAATGTTAATTTAAGATGTTCCATTGACCTATCTGTCTTTGTGCCAGTACCTTATTGTTTGGGGTATTGTAGCTTTGTAATATAGTCTGAAGTCAGGGAGCATGATTCCTTCAGCCACTGTTGAAAATAGTAAGGAGGTTTCTCAAGAAATTAAAAATAAAACTACCATGTGACCTAGCAATTCCATTCCTGGGCATATATCTAAATAAAAGGAAAACTCTAACTTGAAAAGA
This sequence comes from Oreotragus oreotragus, assembly GCA_006410675.1. Classification (NCBI taxonomy): domain Eukaryota; kingdom Metazoa; phylum Chordata; class Mammalia; order Artiodactyla; family Bovidae; genus Oreotragus; species Oreotragus oreotragus. The sequence goes on from SJYX01000929.1 coordinate 21,814, forward strand.
TACATGCAACCCAGTGTTTATAGTAGCACTTGCCAAGGTATGGAAGCACCCTAACTATTCATCAATAGATGAACAGATATAGAAGATGTGGTATATTTAAAACAAACTGTTACTCAGCCATAAAGAAAAATGAAATTTTGCCATTTGCACCATCATGGACAAACTATGGTGGGCATCAGGCTTAGTGAAATAA
>SJYX01000929.1:23034-64209 GCA_006410675.1 Oreotragus oreotragus
GAAAAGACTCTGATGCTGGGAGGGATTGGGGGCAGGAGGAGAAGGGGACGACCGAGGATGAGATGGCTGGATGGCATCACGGACTTGATGGACGTGAGTCTGAGTGAACTCCGGGAGTTGGTGATGAACAGGGAGGCTTGACGTGCTGCGATTCATGGGGTCACAAAGAGTCGGACACGACTGAGCGACTGAACTGAACTGAGTGAAAAAATTATGTTCTATAATTCTAAAGGAGACCAAATATCCAACTTCCTTTTACTCTAAACTTTCCCTCGGTAGAAAACTTATCTCTATCTTTTTTCCTTCTCAGATCTTTCACAAAATAGTTGTTCTAACTTATTATTTTAATTATTTCCCTTTGCGTGGACTTTGAAATCTGATTTCCATCAAAGCCGCCCCACTGAAAATGTTTAGGTGAAGGTTTTTGATGATCAGTTTGTGGCTTAAAAGGACTGATGACTTCTATTACTTATCTTAATTGATCGCCCTAAGCTGAGAATTGTGTCTAGTCCAGCCTTCTGCATTCTCTGCTGCCTTGGGTTCTGTGACATCACTTTTGCCTTGTTTCTTTTCCAACATAACTGGCTCTTTAAAGAACCAGTATATCGGTGTTTCCTAACCTCCTGTTTTCAGTCATTATACCTTATTATTGTGTGTATTTGCATTCTCATGGTTTCAGCTATCGCTTCTCATGCATTGCAGACAAGTGTTTATTGAGAAACTACCCTTCCCAGGCATGCACTGATGAATCCCACTCCACCATTGTGGCTCTTTCTCCTGAGCTCCAGGCTCCAGAGCTGCCTGCACAAGTTAACTAACCTCTCGTCTCTCAGCTCTGCATAGATAGCATTCTCTATTTCAGTTCCTCCTCAGGCCTGTTCTTATTCTTCTCTCCTCTTTCTTGGTGAATGGTATGGTGCATGGTAATATCATTGATCTAGTTGATCCAGTTAGGACCCCAGGAGCCATGCTTGGCTGCATGTCAGTGGATGACAGCATGGAGAGATACCAATGGCCACAGACAAGATGCCTTCTTTTCATGGCATAAAATTAAATAACTCTGAAGAGAAAGTAGAGTGGAAGGAAATTTTTGAGTTGAAGGCATTTAAATTAGGAATAATCATGTTTCCATAGAATTGACTACAGTATGATAATGTAGACTAAAAATGGAGATTGAAATTATAGACAAATGATGTTAAATTTTGACTCCCTGAGTATATGGCCTTGAATTATGACTTTAAATTTGTTTAATTACAACATACTTATGAACATTTTTCAGAGGCTCCTCATAACCTTTAGGATAAGGCCCCAAAGCTGTAGCATATGATCCAAGACCCTTTATAACCTGACTCATGCTCACCTCCCCAGCCTTATGTCTGGCCACAAACATCCCTATATCCTACTCTTGAATGCATGATTTTTCTGATCTCCGAGACTCTATTTGCTCTTACATTTTCCTAGAATACTTCATAGGCAATGTTCATTTGGTTAATTTGCATTAATTAATTAATAAACATTTCAGGAAAAAGCAAAACTCCCTTGCTCTCAAAGAACTTGTTGTCTATTGGAAGAGGCAAGCATAAGAGACAAGATATCTCTTACTGATAATGATAGAGTTATATCACAGGTGGTATCCCTTATAATTGAGGAAATGGCTCTGGAATGCTTTGTCTAAGGCTGAACTTTTCAGGGCATTCTTCCAGCTTTTGTAATCAACTGCTTTTCCATGTTCAGAGGAAACTCCCCATTTAAGGTTCTTTTCAATGAGGGGGCAATCAATAATATTCTAAATGGTACAAAGATATTAAGAGGCAGAATTTGGAAAAATAAAATGGTTTTAGTACCACTCTTACCCTGCTGATCACAATTGTCAGTTGCAATCTAAGCATTTCAATTTTGAAAAACAGTTCTAAAGTTTGCTGTGATGTACACACAAGGCTGAGTACTACTGTTAAGTAATCTCAAAGAAAAAAGGAACAAGATCTTTCTTTAATGATCTACATTTTGTTCAGGACATAGCTTAGAGACCATCCTTTCAGGAGTTCTAGATCATCTGAAGTCCGAGGTATGTACTCACAGCCATCTGGGCTTAGCTCTACGAATTACACTAGATGGTATATTTCTATCTTCACCAAACCTATAGTAGGTAGAAACTATGTTAGTTGTTAAGATAGGAATTGTATCACATTTTGGTATTTCCAAGACTTTGCACCAGAGTGGAGAACATTTGCCAGGCAGTGACTATTGTATATGAGTGACTTTATGGAATACAGGCGATTCTTGTTTTAAAAGAGAACAAATAAGTTTCATTTTTTACACAGTGAAACCAAGGTGTCATTGGTTTATTCCAGTTTTAAGTACTCAGTGGACAACTACAGAGATGTAGAACTTGAAGTTGAAAAATAACTCAGGACTAAAAATATTGGTTTGGTCATAACCTTCAGGATGGTGTTAGCTGATGTATGAAAAGTAGACTTTATCTCTTTGGGCAAAGTGAAGCTGAAAGAGGCCAAATAACAGAAGTTTGAGATAAATACATATATGTATGTGTGTGTGTATATATATATGTATAAAGCATATTATTAAATTATAGGCATTATATATAGCATACTATATTATTACTATAAAAAATATATAACTGAATGCAAGTAAAATTGCATATATTGTATATTATATTAATATACTATAAAATTCTATATAATTGCATATATAGATTGTATGTGTTTACAGAAACAGTGGAAGGCAAAGAGGTAGTACAAAAGGTCAGAAACTTTCCTAAAATACATAGAAGAGAATCAGTCCCATATAATTCAGTAGAAGAAAAAGTTTCATGTTGTAATAATGGGCCAACATTGTTAAATACTATAATTATAGTGTCAAAAGCTGTTGCAATCTGTCTAAGATGTTAAGAATGGAGACAATCCATGTTTAGTATAATTAAGAAGTTAGAATTGACAAGTAAGGAAATAGTTTCAGCTAAGTAATGGAGACAAAAATCTTAATATCATAGTTGACAAATGCATGGTGATATAATGGTGGGAGTGAGAATAGGAGAGAGATTGAATGGTAAGGGATTGGCAGGTGAAAGCAAAGAGTTTGTATTATATTAAGACCAATATATATTTGGAGGTGAAGGTGAAGGTGAAGTCGTGTCCAACTCTTTGCGACCCCGTGGACTGTAGCCTACCAGGCTCCTCCGTCCATGGGATTCTCCAGGCAAGAATACTAGAGTGGGTTGCCATTTCCTTCTCCAGGGGATCTTCCCGACCCAGGGATCAAACCCAGGTCTCCCGCATTTAACCTCTGAGCCACCAGGGTATGTATTTGTTCAATGACTGACAATGCTGATGGTAGAAAAACATCAAAAAGGAATGAGTGGTACAGGATGGTATTGGCAAAGTAGGATGCAAGTGCAAGTGGAGGAGATGGGAAGGGTTCACATCCTTTTTCACAGGATGTGAAAAAGAGAAAGAAAGTAGATGGAGGCACGCAATCATCTTGGGGTAAACTCGGGATTCATTTCAGGTTTGTTAAAAGTTCTCCATAAGCTGTGATATCAGCTGAAGGTGGGCAAGATGAGTACAGAACTGGAGTGGGAAACTGAGGAGACTAGACCAGTGGAGGAACCACTGGGAACACATTCAACACAGAGTCAGCAATCTGGCAATAAATGGCTTGTGGTGCAGTGATGAGGGCCCAGTTGATGGAGCATGGTGGTCTGCAGAGAAGCAGAGACCAGGCAGTGAACATGACCTGAGGAAACAGATCTGCTAGATGGGAATGTTAATTTAAGATGTTCCATTGACCTATCTGTCTTTGTGCCAGTACCTTATTGTTTGGGGTATTGTAGCTTTGTAATATAGTCTGAAGTCAGGGAGCATGATTCCTTCAGCCACTGTTGAAAATAGTAAGGAGGTTTCTCAAGAAATTAAAAATAAAACTACCATGTGACCTAGCAATTCCATTCCTGGGCATATATCTAAATAAAAGGAAAACTCTAACTTGAAAAGATACATGCAACCCAGTGTTTATAGTAGCACTTGCCAAGGTATGGAAGCACCCTAACTATTCATCAATAGATGAACAGATATAGAAGATGTGGTATATTTAAAACAAACTGTTACTCAGCCATAAAGAAAAATGAAATTTTGCCATTTGCACCATCATGGACAAACTATGGTGGGCATCAGGCTTAGTGAAATAAGTCAGACAGAAAGAGCAGTTCTGTGTGATATCACTTATACGTGGAATCTACAAAATACAGCAGACTAGTGAGTAAAACGGAAAAGAATCAGACTCACAGATGTAGAGACCAAACTAGAGGTTTCCAGTGGGGAGAGGGTGAAAAGGATGGGTAACCTAGTAGGGGAGGGGGGAAAAGGGTTATTAGGGAATGACATGAAATCATGTGTGTGAAACTTTTGAAAATTGTAAAACACTATAGAATTGAAATAACCTTTCATTCAATTAAAAACATGGTAAGGAGATGAGGACAGTGGCCCTGAAGTAAGCCATCTTTTTAACTATGAGTAAGACAACAAAGAGAGAATGGATTGAGAAATACAGCATAGAAATCAGTGGCAAAAAATAGGAAAAACACAGGATAACAGGCAATAGTATTAGTGGAATGAGAGTAGCTTTGTTGTTTGATGAGTATTTTTCTCTGTTTTAGCTCCTTCAGTGGCTGATACGAAAATGTTACCCTCAGATTCTGTGTGACCCCCAGATTTTTAGATTTCACACACCAAGAAAGTTTCAAATTTTACTGACATGAAGTTGCCAGATTTAAATTTTTTAAACTTATTTTTAAGAAATAGCCTCCAATTAAAATAAATGTATTAATTTTAAAAATTTTAACAAAATTAAGAAAAAACCCTGCCATATGCTTTCACTATAACGTGCTAACATAAAAGTGCATTTTAATATAAAAAATCAGAAAAGGCAAAACCTTAGAATAAAAAAATAAAGTTTCCCTAACAAAGTACATTTTGAAATTTTATTAATCCCTGAGCTTAAATACATATATGCATTCATATGCATCTATCTATCTATCTTCTGTCCTTATTGTTGTATCAACATTTCTGTAAATTATTTTCTGTTTAATTTGTCACAAAAGCTCACATATCCACCCAGAACCTCAGAATACCTCTGTTTTTGAAAATGTAAATTCCATTGCTGCTGCTAAGTAGCTTCAGTCACGTCCGACTCTGTGCAACCCCATAGACGGCAGCCCACCCGGCTCCCCCATCCCTGGGATTCTCCAGGCAAGAACACTGGAATGGGTTGCCATTTCCTTCTCCAATGCATGAAAGTGAAATGTGAAAGTGAAGTCGCTCAGTCGTGTCCGATCCTCAGCGACCCCATGGACTGCAGCCTACCAGACTCCTCCGCCCAGGAGGAGGCAGGAGTACTGGAGTGAGGTGCCATTGCCTTCTCCAAAGTTCCCTTGTAGATAAAATTAATTAAGATGAGGTCATACAGGATTATGGTTTATAAGATCTGTCTTCACAGCCAGATCACTCTTTAGATAGCCTTTGTGGGCTGATTCATAACACAAATCAACACAGTATTTCTACACCATTTGTGGCCCAAATCTGTCCTATAGAAAATCCTCAAATAGCTTTTACTTTATTAAATTCTTGGAATAAGAGCCCATCTCAAGTCAGACACTCTCCTTCCTTTTCTCATCGTTGGATAAATTAACCAATGGTTTCTTGCCTTTAACATTTCCTAGATGGGAGAAGGAAAACTTAACAGTGGCTACAGGACTGGAAAAGGTCAGTTTTCATTCCAATCCCAAAGGAAGGCAATGCCAAAGAATGTCCAAACTACTGAACAATTGCACTCATTTCACACACTAGCAAAGTAATGCCCAAAATTCTCCAAGCTAGGCTTCAAAACTATGTGAACCAAGAACTTCCAGATATTCAAGCTGGATTTGGAAAAGGCAGAGGAACCAGAGATCAATTTGCCAACATCCGGTGGATCACAGAAAAAGCAAGATAATTCCAGAAGAACATCTACTTCTCTTTCATTGACTATGCCAAATCCTTTGACTCTGTGGATCACAACAAACTGTGGAAAGTTCTTCAAGAGATGGGAATACCAGACCACCTTACCTGCCTCCTGAGAAATCAGTATGCAGGTTAAGAAGCAACAGTTAGACCATGACATGGAATGATGAACTGGTTCCAAATTGGGAAAGGAGTACGTGAAGGCTGTATACTATCACCCTGCTTATTTAACTTACATGCAGGGTATATCATGCGAAATGCTGGGCTGGATGAAGCACAATCTGGAATCAACATTGCCAAGAGAAGTATCAATAACCTCAGAAATGCAGATGACATCGCCCTTATGCAGAAAGCAAAGAGGAATTAAAGAGCCTCTTGATGAAAGTGAAAGAGGAGAGTGAAAAAGCTGGCTTAAAGCTCTAAATTCAAAAAAATGAAGATCATGGCATCTGGTCCCACCCCTTCATAGCAAATAGTTGGGGAAACAGTGACAGACTTTATTTTCTTGGGCTCCAATAATCACTGCAGATAGTGACTGAAGCCATGAAATTGGAAGACTCTAGTTCCTTGGAAGAAAAGCTATGACCAACCTAGACTGCATATTAAAAAGCAGAGACATTACTTTGCCAACAAAGGTCCATCTAGTCAAAGCTATGGTTTTTCCATTAGTCATGTATGGATGTAAGAGTTGGACCATAAAGAAAGCTGAGCACTGAAGAATTGATGCTTTTGGACTGTGCTGTTGGAGAAGACTCTTGAGAGTCCCTTGGACTGCAAGGAGACCAAACCAGTCCATCCTATGGGAAATAAGTCCTGAATATTCATTGGAAGGACTGATGCTGAAGCTGAAACTCCAATACTTTGGCTATCTGATAGAAAGAACTAACTCTTTAGAAAAGACCCTGATGCTGGGAAAGATTGAAAGGAGGAGGAGAAGGGGACAACAGAGGATGAGATGGTTGGATGGCATCAGTGACTTAATGGACATCAGTTTGAGCATGCTCTGGGAGATGGTTGAGATCAGAGAAGCCTGGTGTGCTACTGTCCATGGGGTTGCAAAGAGTCAGACACAACTGAGCAACTGAACAGCAAGATGGGAGTAACACACCATCTACTACAACCCCCAGCTTTAAGGAACACATATCAAGTTCTCTGATGGACTCACTGAAATCTCTAATTCAGTTTGACATTAGAAGCAGACACCATGTCCAACTCTTCCATCTGAAAAGGAGCGACCCTCAACACACCACAGTTTTCTCCATTTTTGACCACTGACTACTCGGGTTGAAGGACTTTAGGGATGATTGACTGATGTTTGTAGACCTCTCTTGAAATATTTTACATTTGATGTCATTTAAGATATTGGTTAAAACTTCCACCTTATTGTCTTTTAACTTGTGATCCACAGTTTAATGCCTGTTTCTTCCTTAAACATATTTTTTTCCTAACAAGTGTGTTCCCAGTATGGACATAAATGCTTAACATATGGTGCCAGAAGATAATAAATACAATATTTATTGAATAAATGAATCAGCATAGTTACAGAAGAAATATTTTCCTTAATTGCTAAATTTTAAAACTAATATTTCACATGATGTTTTAAGAGGAATATATAGAGAGATGGACAATGTTCTCAACATCAATATCAGAGAAGTTTTATTCTAAAATAGTTTATTTTACACCTCATGCTTAAATCAAATTTTCTCAAGGAGTGAATGGATGGCATTTCCATTAGATGATTTTTTTCTAAATTAGCTTGTTCCTTAACTGTTTTTAAAGACAAGAAATCAGATTTTGATATTAATTTATTTGAAGAATTGATATCTGTAAAGTTGACTGATGGCTGATCCAAACCTTTAGAACTAGACTCGCAGGTGATAACATTTCACATTCCATTTTTGATGTTGAGATACTGGTACCAGTACCTTTTCTAAGTTAAACGACATCTTGCTCATGTAAGTAACTATCCACTGCTACATAACAAATAACAAAAACATTTACTATTTCATAGTATTCGTGGGTCAGAAATCTGACCCTAGCCTAAATCGATGTCTGTGGCTCGAGATCTCGCATGATGATGCAGTTAATCTGGTGGTCGTGGCTGTGGGATCCCCTGATGGTTTGATGGTGATGGATGAGGCGAGGGAGATGCCTCTATGCTCACTCGTGTGGCTGCTAGAAGCTCTCAGCTCCTTACTTTATGGACCTCCCCATAGGCTGACCAGATGTCCCTACAACAGGGCAGCTGGTGGTTCAAGGGAGCGAGCCAGAGAGGGAGAGAGAGCACCTGCAATGGAGCTATAGTTTTTTATAACCTAATATTGGACGCAAGATTCCATTACTTCTTTTTTTTTTTTTTAAGGCCATATTAATTCTATTATCTATTCAGAGTTTAAAAGTTTCCCAGCAATACAAATAATATTTTAGGTTTGAGATGTTAATTAAAACTATACAAATATATATAACCTTTACCACTAATATAAATTACTCTTTAGATTCAAATATTTTTCAAGATAGTGAGCTGAGTCTTTGTACAAAAGTATCATATTCTTTTTATTTTGTGTAATGTCCATAAGTTGATATCAGTTGCATTAGCATTTGTCAAGTTACAAAGTCATAAAATGTCAGCAGTTTGATGACATTATTCTTTAAAAGGAATACCCAGTCTGTAAAATGACAAGCTTAAATAGAGTTGCCCTAATTTTGAAATGACTATTTTAAATATCAATCTCTTTTTCTTATAAAAGCAAGTCAATATGCTCAGTCCACATTTTCAGGGAAGTAGTTGCACTTGAGCACAAATACAGAAGTAGCTATTTTAGAGACTGCCTGTCATATTTAGGGGACCTAATGGCAGAGCTAGAATTATCTTGAAGAATTCAAATTTCTACATTGTTCAGTTCAGTTCAGTTCAGTCGCTCAGTCGTGTCCGACTCTTTGTGACCCCATGAATCGCAGCACGCCAGGCCTCCCTGTTCATCACCATCTCCAGGAGTTCACTCAGACTCACGTCCATTGAGTCTGTGATGCCATCCAGCCATCTCATCCTCTGTCGTCCCCTTCTCCTCCTGCCCCCGATCCCTCCCAGCATCAGAGTCTTCTCTAATGAGTCAACTCTTCTCATGAGGTGGCCAAAGTACTGGACTTTCAGCTTTAGCATCATTCCTTCCAAAGAAATCCCAGGGTTGATCTCCTTCAGAATGGACTGGTTGCATCTCCTTGCAGTCCAAGGGACTCTCAAGAGTCTTCTCCAACACCACAGTTCAAAAGAATCAATTCTTCAGCGCTCAGCCTTCTTCACAGTCCAACTCTCACATCCATACATGACCACAAGAAAAATCATAGCCTTGACTAGACGGATCTTAGTCGGCAAAGAAATGTCTCTGCTTTTGAATATTCTATCTAGGTTGGTCACAACTTTTCTTCCAAGAAGTAAGCGTCTTTTAATTTCATGGCTGCAGTCACCATCTGCAGTGATTTTGGAGCCCCGAAAAATAAAGTCTGACACTGTTTCCACTGTTTCCCCATCTATTTCCCATGAAGTGATGGGACCAGATGCCATGATCTTTGTTTTCTGAATGTTGAGCTTTAAGCCAACTTTTTCACTCTCCTCTTTCACTTTTATGAAGAGGCTTTTTAGCTCCTCTTCACTTTCTGCCATAAGGGTGGTGTCATCTGCATATCTGAGGTTATTGATATTTCTGAGCATGTAAAAATTCTTAACTTCAGTAATTTAAAAAACACTCCTTATTTGGCAACTTGCACATAAATTCTTTTCTTACTATTTCAAATAATTTTTGAGAGTAGAGCAGTGGTGATAAACAGAGGAGTTATTCCTGAAATCTGCTTATAAATTTTTCATTGAGAAAAAACATGCAAAGTTTATTGAAGAGAAACTTGCCATAATGTTTTGCAGAGATTTCCAGCACTTCCTTTTGCCTGTGTTTCTCGCTTTGTATTTTGTAGTGCCTTTGGGCAGGCTTCCCAGCTAGATCTTCTAGTTCATCACTTTTTCTTTCAGTTGTGTCTGGTTGGTTGTTTAAATCATTCACTGATTTTTTTAAAAAATGGTAATAATTTAAAAATTTTTTAATTAAATTTCCCCCCTAAATCATCATATTCTTTTTTTATGTCCTGCTTTTGAAAATTACGATTTCTATTTCTTCTGTTATGTCTTTCACCATTTTAAGCATATTTTAAAATAGTCTATTACAGATAGCTTCACTTCGTCCAGGCTGGCATGGGTGATGCCTCTATCTATTTTATTTAAGGACTTCTGCTAATTGTTAGATTGTTTGCTTGTGCTGTTTGCAATTTATGATTTTGAAATTCTCTGCAGTAAGGAGTTCCTTTGTTGCAGTACTGTGTACCTTAGGATATGATATATACTCATGTTTGTTCAATTGGTTTCACATTAGTGTTGTTTTTTTTTTTTCTAGACTTGACGATTTCACTGTCATCCTTGGGGATTTGGACACGACTGAGTGACTGAACTGAACTTGGAGATTAATATTGTGAAGTTGTTTGTTTTAATTTTTAAAAGAGGATATTGTTTTCCTATTTAGATTCTCAAGCAAAATCAAATATCCTTGTTACTTTTCCAGTGTTTTTGTCCCTCACCTCTACCACTCAGGGCTTCCCTGGTGGCTCAGCTGGTAAAGAATCCGTCTGCAATGAGGGAGACCTGGGTTTGATCCCTGGGTTGGGAAGATCCCCTGGAGAAGGGAAGGGCTATCCACTCCAATATTCTGACCTGGAGAATTCCATGGACTGTATAGTCTATGGGGTCGCAAAGGGTCAGACACGACTGAGCAACTTTCACTTTTCTACCACTCAGGAGTCATTCTTCCATTCTCCTAGCTTTTTACAGGGATCTCAGGTCCTTCACCTAAGCTCACATATGTCCAAGGTCATGTTCTTATCCCTAATAGACATTTAATCCATTGCATCTAAGAATGAGGTTTCATTTGGATCTAATAACCCCTTCAACATCTACTGAGTCACGTTACAAAGCTTTGCTTTTATATTTCTTTGTTGCTGGCTCTCAGGGATTTCTTTTTCTTTTCTTTAAACTCAGGAAATACAGTGTTAGTTGCTCATTCATTTCTAATTCTCCCTGACCCCATGGAATGTAGCAAACCTGGCTTGTCTGTCCATGGAATTCTCCAGGCAAGAATATTGGAGTGGGTAGCCCTTCCCTTCTCCAAGGGAGCTTCCCAACCCAAGGATTGAACCCGAGTTTCTTGCATTACAGGCAGATTCTTTACCATCTAAGCCACCAGGGAACTCATATGTATATTTTAATTATTATTTTGATTATATGTTACATACTGTTTTTCCACTTTTATAGCCAGAGGACTGGGTAAAAACTGGACTGAAAAAAAAATAGTATAATATACTGTTCAACTGGGCTTCACTTGTGGCTCAGCTGGTACAGAATCCACCTGCAATGTGAGAGACCTGAGTTCAGTCCTTGGGTTGGGAAGATCCCCTGGAGAAAGGAAAGGTCACTCACTCCAATGGGCTGGAAAATTCCATGGATTCTAGAGTCCATGGGGTCGCAAGGAGTCGGACACGACTGAGTGACTTTCATTTTCATCACTTTCCTACTGTTCAACCAGTTCTTTTCTCTACTTTATTTGTCAAGTCTGTCTATTCTTCCATTCTTTATTTTCCTTGTTTTGTCCTCATGCTTAGAAAAACATCATACTTTCAGATCCTGCCCTACATGAACTCTATGTCTCCATGTAGCCCTTTATTTCTTCTCACTCCCCCAATTATTCCCTATATGCACCTAGACACTCACTGTATCATTTCTTTTACCGTATAATTTAAAACTGTATACATAAAACACTTATGGGTGAGAAGACATAAATCCTTCTAGCTGAAAGAAATGCAATTAGTGATTTGAGGAATTTGAGTGTGCCATTTCAAAATCCGGTTCCATAGAGTGGCGGTGTGGTTTGGTACAAAGAGAAATAAAAGAAATGTTCATAACGGAACCCTGGGATATAAAAGTCTCATTGTGTTTTTCATTACTGGGTCATTACTTGCCTTTTTTTTTTTTTTAACACAATAAACAGGAAGAATTGTTTCCAGGTTTAAAGTTGAAGAATTTGGGGACAAACTTGAAAAATGGAGACTGAGATGCCTAAAAAGTAAAAGACCAAAAGAATAAAAGTCTAAAGAGGGGTGTTTTCATGCCAACAGAGAGAGCATTACTATTTCTAAAAGATGGAAGTATGTCTACATATTCAGACTGAGAAAAGCTAGCAGTGAACTCCTGCAACTTTACAATTTATATAACCAAAAGGTGGCAGTATTCCATTTGGCTTCCTCCTGAGCCTCATTGTTCTAGAGGTATCATTTTTAGATCGATTCTGTCTCTAATTTACTTTTAAAACAAACATCAAGCAATATTGCTATTATCACATGTGCCAGAAGATAATTATGATTGAGAAGAAAAAAAATTTTTTTTACAACAGGAGCTTTAAAGGATTTATTGTATAGAATACTTTAATCTGGACGGCCAAAATAAAAAAAAAAGTTAGACATTTTAAAGATCAACCTATTGGTAAGTCATATCTCAAATATTTCATTTCTTATTTGATTATCCTTTGGTCTACTCTCTCTTAAATATTGATTGATTGATTGATTTTATAACACTGTGGAAGTTCGATTCATTTCCAGGTCTCACAAATTAACGAGGGAAACGATTTGGCTTTTGTGTTTACAGAAGACAACATGTTTTCATCACCATGATTAAAATTTTTCTTCAAGAAGCAAATAATAAATATTTATGGCCATTGACAAATAGGTTGAAAATATATGCAAATATATTCTAAGCTATGAATATTACAATGAAAGCAACTACAATAAGCAGTTGAAATAGCTTTCAACCTCAAATCCTAAATCTGCTGCAAATCTTAAATGAAAGCTTACATGAGGCAAAAATTCTTTTATGAGTGTATCCTGGCAAGGATTGACCTAACAGTCAATTATTATAAACAAAGTCCAGCTTTCTTAATTAAAATACAAAATATTGGCTGTCGTTCTTAGCCTGAAATAAGTTCTGTCTTAAGGAGACTGTAATTACGGTGGCGCCTTCTGTTGCCACTGGTGGTCAGAGCCTGTCAGTATTTGTATAAAACCCTCTGTTTTAGAACTTTGCAACAGTGCTGCGGATTGTTACTTCCTTAGCTAAAGTTTGGCATCAAAATTCTAAAACAGAAGTTTAGGAATCTTGTTTTGAGTTTGATCTGAACACCAGAAGACTTTCATTTTTATTCTCATAAATGTGGAGGGAAAAATACCCTTCTATTTATTATGGTTACATTTTTGGACTTGGAGATTTTATCTCTGTTCACCTACTATATATAACAAATATAATTGGTTATATTTGGCAAATAATATTGAATATAAATTAATGAAACATTCATAGTACTTTTCAATTTAAAATGACTTTTAAAGACAGCCTTCAGGTAGTTAAATAACAGCTATTTTTAGTTGGTAAACCAAATTAGTTTTTATACCTGATTTTATCAAGATGAATAAACATTTATTTTCCAGTTATCTGTGTTAGTGGCAAAGTCCTTTGAAGCTCCTTCACCATCTAACCTAAGAAAAAATTTGTAGGACAGAACAGGTTTGACTAATTTTTATTCCATTTCCTTCTGAGTCCTTATTTCCCAATTGAAAGAATGCAATGATAGTAAAATTGACTCCAGTTTGTCAGTGAGAGGAAGAGGCGTGAAAGTCACAAGCTGATGTTTTTTACCTTGTTCTCATATTATGACTGTTTTTTTTTTTCCCATGGAGTGTTTCTCTTGGTATTTATACAATTTAAAAAAGTAAAACTGTCTTTCCAACACAAGAACACTACCACTACTGTTAAAAGCATGTGTTTCTAGATTCTTTTGTTATAGCTCATCTGTTGCTGTTGACTAGTGATGGTACAGTTCACAGTGGCACAAGAAAATGTCTTTAGGAGATAAGCTTTGGACCTTTGTGTATTCACTTGTGGGATAAACTTTGTTGTGCTCCTTTATCAATGTGAAACACTTTTGTGGACCAGTCACAATCATGGCCTATAGTTAGATTGCAGCTATGTGGGTCAGGTAATTAGATGTATAAATACCTACTGATTTAACACTGTTGTTTACCTACAGATATATGCTTAGTAAGCATTTTTGAAACAGATGAGTGAACATTCATTCTACTGGGTATTTATGTGCCAAATGCTGTGTACAGACATTGAGGAGGTGGTGTGGGCTGGGGGTCTCGTGAGACACCAGAAGAAAGCCTTGAAGGCCGTCTTTTCAGCTTGCTTATAGTTTCCTTTGTTGTGCAGAAGCTTTTAAGTTTAATTAGGTCCCATTTGTTTATTTTTGCTTTTATTTCCAATATTCTGGGAGGTGGGTCATAGAGGATCCTGCTGTGATGTATGTCAGAGAATGTTTTGCCTATGTCCAGGTTCAATGTATGATACTGGATGCTTGGGGCTGGTGCACTGACACAATGCAGAAGGATGGTACGGGGAGGGAGAAGGGAGGCGGGTTCAGCATGGGGAACACGTGTATACCTGTGGCGGATTCATGTTGATGTATGGCAAAACCAATACAATATTGTAACGTACTTAGCCTCCAATTAAAATAAATAAATGTATTAAAAAATAAATTAATTAAGCAATTAAAAAAAAAAGCCCTGTCCTCCAGAAACTGGTCACTAAGCAGTGAAATCTAATGGTAATTGGCATTTATCATTTATTATGTGCCAGGCCCTACGCCAAGTCTTTTAATACTTATATACTTATTTAATCCTTATAAAATCCTTGTAGGAGGAAATTTGATGAACCCCATTTTACAGATCTGGATACTGAGACAAAGTGTGGTTACACAGCTAGGAAATAGTGGAGCCAGGAATTAAATTCAGTTTGGTTTCTGAGGCTGGACTCTCGATCACTGTTTTATCTTGCCTTTCCAATGTGTCTTCTTATCATTGGAAAGATAAATGTGCTCTCTCCCAAAATGTGCTGTTTGAAGACCAGTCCTAGGATGTGTTTTGCAAAATAGTAATCAGCTCCTTAGAAAAATGGTAACATTTGCTTGGAAAATACTGTATACTATAACTCCTCTTCATCACCAGCACTATTAAGATATCTTTGCTTATTCTATTGCTAAATACTTTGGGTCATCTCTCTGTAAAGGTGTGAGAATTGTCATTTCATTCTCAATGACAGCATTCTGAGTAGTAAATGTGGTGTCTTTTTTTTTTTTTTAAGGTGCAATAACTGAGGAACTTCCCTGGTGATCCAGTGATTAAGACTCTGAGCTTCTAATGTTAGGGTCACAGGCTCGACCCCAGGTTGAGGAACTAAGGTCCACATGCCAAGGGGCACAGCCAAAAAAATTTTTTTAAGTTAAAAAAAAAAAAAGAAGTAACTGAAGCAGGGGTGTTAAGTGAGCTTTTGTACCTGGAACAAAGTGGGCAGCACAGAGACCTCTGCTTGAATTAATTCTCCTGATTCAAAGCACGGTGCTCTAGGTTGTGTAAAGCAAACCTCTCCCCAGTCTTTCATCTGTGCCAGCGTGCTCTGGACAGCCCTCTGTCCAAGTCCTCGGTTATGTGTTGCTTATCTGAGTCAAAGTTAAGCAAGCTAACTCTCCCCATCTTTTCACTCACCAAATTTCTATTAACATCAGCAGAAAACCTCAAGGTAGATGTGCATTTTACATTTTCTTTCTTGCGCAGTGGACGAGCAGTTAGCCAATCAAAGCTCTTTTTTTCTTTTGCCCCCTCACTGGGATACTAACAACCACGATAGAAATGGACTGATCAAAGCAGGAGCAAGAAGAGGATGTCACCAAGGAGAGAGACGCTTTATGCCTTTGAGATAGTAGGAGATTGTGGGTGAAATTCCTGGCTTTGTCTAGGTTTGTCTATTTGTAGACATCACAACCTTCATTGAGGGAATGATCTTTCTATCATAATTCTTAAGTGCTTTTCTCCCCATCCAGTGATTCAATAGGAATACAAACACTGTCTCCATTTATCAATGTACATCGACCAGTGGAAAAGCTTACAGATGGAATTCTTTTGGGCTATGTGGACATGATGAGTTAAGAAATATATCAACCTTTATGAACCATTTATTCATGTAGTCTCTTCTTTAATGGGCTCAGTCTTACCCATGGTGAAGTTTTTTTTTTTTTTTTTTCCCTATTTCACATGAAGAAATTTAGATTCCAAAAATGACTCCTTCCTGTTTATTCTCTAATTGAATGATTTCAATTTGACCTTCCCAAGATCATTCAGACATTTAAAGTGGCAAAACCAAGATCTAATTCTAAGTTCCTGGCTGACATTCTCTGAGCATGAGTTAAGTGATAAAATATAGTGGATCCATAGGAAAACATTCAAACATCCATTCAAGATGGCATTTGGAAACTTGCTAAGAAAATAGCATACAGATTATGGGCAGTGAGTTTTAAGCTCATGCCATGTAGTTATTGATTTTATACTTATTAGTGGTTCCAAATAATTAACTACTTTCTTTTGGTAGAGGGCTTATGCCAACAAATTCCCATAAAATCAAACATCCATTAACATCTATAGATTTGGAAGAGAAAAGCTCAGGGTGACTGAACTACTCCAGACTTCCAAGGAAATAACTTTTGCCATCTAGAAAACACTCGAAAAGCTTAAGGAGTCCTGAATGCTGCATTTAAGCAGCTCTGTTTAAGGAAGGGGTCTTATCAGATTGATCTTTACCTAATGAGTCTTTCAATGATTCAGGAAGCTTGTTTGAAAATTTATGTAAATGAGCTTTATATCTACATATAAGGGATTCTTGGATTATGTTAGAAATTATATATGCTCTGGCTTAACTTTATTTCCTCAAAATAATTGGAACATATAATTGATAAGTATCCTATCTAGATAATTTTATAGAAAAGTATTAAAAGACATTTTAAAAGATAATATTAAATTATATTGCATATATAAACAAAGCCTCCTATTAAAAAAGTGTATCTCATGTCAGAATATATATAGACATTGAGACTAAGAAATTAATGCTTTGGACTCAAAGGTAATTATCCATTATGTGAGGTATGGACTGGCAGTGAGGTATAATTTCTGTAGCTATTTAGATTATTTTCTTGTATTTTCATTGTAATACTGAATACACATTCAAAATCATAATTATTATTATTGTTTTTAACATTTTAGCCAGAAATAATAGAAATTTGTGAATGTAGTGTTTGTATCTGCATCTGAAAACACTGATGTGATGTTGGATTGACAGGCTACAAAATTTACTTCTGGTTCTCCTAAAGCAACCTAAAAGTAAAGTGAGTTTGTCTAATGAGAAGAATATTATTATACCACCATCTGATGTTCTCACTGCCTTGCTAATGAACATGCAGTGACGGAAAATGCAACTCTTCTAGAAGGAAGAGAGAAGTGGAGATTAGGAGGGCAGGGGAGCAGGATTACCCTGCAGGAAGAGAGAGGTGGTGAAAGGTGAGAGATAAAGGAAGCAGTTACACACTTGAAAGAGAGTTCTAGATAAGGAAACCAGGCAGGATAAGGTTTTTAAAAATGGAGACACTGAGATAAAGAGTTTATTGTAAAATGGAAGAACAAAAGATATCAAGAGAATGCAAGGGTGACAAAGAAAAAATCAATAGCTTTTAAATATAGAAAGTATCTGGGAAAGAAGACGACAGAAGCCCCAGTGCCAGAGGGAGCTTCAGAAGTGCATGTGCTTCTCTGAGGAGCGCCAGTGCCTCTACACGCAGACACAGATACACACAACTGTCTAACAACAGCACAGCGTATTCAGAGCTGAACCTTCTGGGGACAGGCCTGAGGGGCATCTGCTCTGTGATTTATGACTTTTTTTTTTCAATTGAATTTTAAAGTTACATAATGGAGCAGGCCTTGCTATTCACCTTACATTATAATAAAAGAAGCAACTGGAAATGTGAGCAAAGAGGAAGGTGTGATAAACAGATACCATTTTGAAGGATGTATTCTTTCCGTCTCTAAGAAATTGCATTTTAAGCTCAGCATTCAAGTATAAATACTTAAGGAAATCAGTCTAGAAACAACTAACCTCCAAATCTGGAAAGATTGGAGACTGTGTGTTTTATTCATTGCTATAGCAGATGCTGAATAAATTGTATTTAGTATATAAATAAGTGCAATGAATTTTTCTGGATGTAAGCATTGTGTATTTCTTTAAACACTTTATTGCTTACCTGGGACTCTCAGCAGCAATCAAGGGAAAATCAAAAGTCTTGTTCTAATTTGGAAACTCTATTATGATACTAAAACATCCTCATGTGTGTAATGGGTTGGAAGCTGCCAAGACTATTTGTTAGGGGTTCTTAAGTTTGGCTGTTTATTCACCAGTATTAAAAAAAAAATACTAGTGCCTCCTTAAGAGATACGATTTAGTTGGTCTTCTGGCCTAGTCATTAGCATTTTTTTTCTTTTTTAAATTGAAGCATAATTGATATACATTATATTAGCTTCAGATATACAACATGATTCAATATTTGTGTATATTGCAAAATACTCATTAAAGTCTAGTCTAGTAAGATCTACTCCCTTAACAACATCAGTAGTATTTCTCAAAAGTTCTCTCTGCTCCCCATTTGTGGTTATGTAACCTGGTTTGAGAACCTTTGTGTTACACGGTTAGTGTTATACACTTACAACATGAATATTAATCATTTTTGTCCATCCTCCTCATTATTAGTTATATTTCCTTGTCATATTATGTCTTAGGAAACAGAGTTTGTATCCTCTATTGATACAGAATAGGAATGGGTCTTGGATGACATATACACAGATTTTTTTGTTGTTGCTGTTGGACACTCTTTGTGGGGCTCTTTTGTGAGGCTCTATATTTATCCTATAGCTTTACCCTAAAGCTGTTGATGAGGATGCTATGAAATAGTGTCTGTTACCTTAAAAAAGATAATATGGAAAAGTAAGGGTATTTAGGCTTCCCAGGTGGCGCTAGTGGTTAAGAACCTGCCTGCCAATGCAGAAGATGTAAGAAATGTGGGATCGATCCCTGGGTCAGGAAATCCCCTGGAAGAGAGCACAGCAACCCACTCCAGTATTCATGCCTAGAGAATCCCGGGACCAGAGGAGCCTGGCAGGCTACAGTCCATAGGGTAACCCTATGGACTGATGGACTGAAGTGACTTAGCATGCACACAGGGCTATTTAATTAAAGCACTATCAAGGCACATTTGCATTAGGTAAAGTACTTTAAAAATTTCCTTTGAACTGTCTCGTTTTGAATGTATCAATGGGAAGAACATTTATAGGTTATATCTTCCACTGAGGACTGATGCACCATTTGTAGGAATTATACGGATACGTTGACAATCATGCCTTTCATTCATCTGTGCTGCTGCTGCTGCTGCTGCTAAGTCGCTTCAGTCGTGTCTGACTCTGTGCAACCCCATAGACGGCAGCCCACCAGGCTCCCCCATCCCTGGGATTCTCCAGGCAAGAACACTGGAGTGGGTTGCCATTTCCTTTTCCAATTCATTCATCTGTGGGACACCTACAAATTTTTAATTGGTTAGTATGCTGGTGAGATACTTCTAGAGTCTTCCACCTGCTAAAGTGTGAAGGATGGAAAACATGGGTTGAAAGATTTTGACTTTTGAGCTCCCCAACCTGCTTTATCAAATGCCTCTTCCACCTTCCACGTGTGTTCAGACTTCACCTCATCCCAGTGTGTGTCTCAACACTCTACACCTACTTGACTCTTGGCAGGTGTCGTGTTTGCTGCTAATGTCTGTTAAACAAAAGTGGTCCCCTTCAGGGCTTCTTGTAATATGTGTCATAAAACAGCACCCAAACTCAAAACAAATAAGCCATCACAAGCCAAAGGTGGTATTAATTGACAGGAACAGAAGTTGCTCTTTTGGGTGAAGGGCCACTTTAATTCAGTGGGCACTCACCTCATCAGAGCTCCCTGTTATGATAGACCAAGACATTTCGTAAGTGCTAACACAATTCACTGTTGTTTAGTCGCTAAGTCATGTCTGGCTCTTTTGCGACCCCATGGACTGTAGCCCATCAGGTTCCTCTGTCCATGGGATTCTCCAGGCAAGAACACTGGAGTGGGTTGCCATTCCCTTCTCCAGGTGATCTTCCTGATCCAGGGATCAAACTTGTGTCTCCTGTGTTGGCAGGCAGATTCTTTACCATTGAAACACCAGGGAAGCCCTAATGTGACTCATTATATGATACTTTTAGATATTTGCACTCTGATTCTTGGCTGTGGGATGAGGCCTATAANTCCCTTCTCCAGGTGATCTTCCTGATCCAGGGATCAAACTTGTGTCTCCTGTGTTGGCAGGCAGATTCTTTACCATTGAAACACCAGGGAAGCCCTAATGTGACTCATTATATGATACTTTTAGATATTTGCACTCTGATTCTTGGCTGTGGGATGAGGCCTATAATAGGTTAGTTTCCTTGCAAAAGGAACCTTTGGTACTGTAGGTGAGCCTTCCTATTAAGAGATAGAGGAACTTGTCAATGAGTATGTCTATGAATCCTTAATATTTATAATGCTTCCAGAGAACACTGCTCTTTAAAAAAAATCCCTGAAATATTGTTCATCTTTGTTAAAAAGTCAGTTGTTCAACAAATATTGATTGAGCTGCTAATATGTACTGTTTAACAGTGATGAATGAAATTAACTCAGCCCCTGCTTTTATCATGCTTTTATTCTAGCTAAACTCTCAAGAAAAAAGTGAAATTACCTTTTGAGTAACAATAACATTTAAATAATAATTTTATGCCCTTAAGTCAATTGAATCTATAAAACATGATTGTAAGCTTTTCGAAGACAAGTATATTGTTTGATTTGTTTTTACTGTATAAGCAAAACAGATAACACATAATAGTCATATATAGGCATTCCATAAATGCTTGTTGAATTAATAAATTATTCCAAATGTTCAGTCATTGTGAATGAGTTTTTTAAATTATGAAGCATACTCTATAAATGAAATTATTTTTTAATGGTTAACTAAATAACAGCTTAATGCTCAATCTCCCTATTTAAATAATCTGTTAACTTGAATGACAGGTAAATCCTCTGCCTTAGTAATTTGATTTACGAATCTCTTAGGGTCAGTTAATTAGAGTCTGTTTGTCAGAAGAATCCTTAGATCAGTATTTCATTAACAGTGTTTAATTTCTAATGATTAAATGTTGGTTCATTCTTCCTTAAGTAACTACCAGACTACCTACACTCATGAAATAAAATAAAATAAAAAAATCTTAGGAACATGGACTAATACCAAAGCGTATTGATGTATCTTCTGTTCACTTAAAAATATTCAATAATGTCACCATTCATTAAAAATAATACCAACCATAAGTTTCAAATCTTTTGGGTGACTATCTTTCATTATTCACATTCAATATTTCTTTAACAACTATTAACCCAGCAGAAGGTGGAGGCTATATCCACAATTAACATCGCTTTTGGGTTATTACAGGCATGTCCAAGTCAGATGGAATGAAACAGAAAGACCTTTCCAGAACCACACAGATTTATAGATACTACAACCTTCTTTTGAAAGGCTGGGGAAAATGGATCTGTCTACTGAACGTTGTTGATATGCATATCTGTGGACTAAATGTGTCCAATTTTTGTGAAGGATAGAGAAAAATGAACAGGAGAGACTGTTCCCTCCTGGGAAGGACGTCTTCCATGTATTCAATTGTCTCTGTTTCCAACCAGAAGGCCACTTACATTAGCTTATACCCCAGGCAAAGACTAGTCTGTGAGAGGTGGGTTTTTACCAAGGCCTTTCTTCTTGGAATGTGCTTATCTTTAGGAACAATTCTTGTGAAGCTGTGGATTTTTCTCCTGTCCCAACTTCTTCCATACTGAGTATACTTCTTTGATCTGTTCAATGACTTATGCAGCTTTTAAATATATGCTCTGAAATTTGGAACATTAATACATTGCCATTGCAAAATGCTTAATCTTCTAAATTGCCTTCACATACTTAGATACACACCCACCCGGAAATCCAAACATGTGGCATGACTCCTTTACTTATAAGTCGAAATAAATCTAGCTTTTCGCTTGGTGGTTAGCATTTCCCCTCTCTTTCTGGTAGGTTTTGTTTCTTCTTTATTTTCTTTCCCTCTTTACACATGTTGATCCTTTTGAAAATGAATGTTTGCCAAATCTAGTCTGAGTTGGAAGGGAGGTGGGGAAGAGTTGATATGAAAAGTTCTGCCTAAGAACTCTAGAAACTGATTTCTAGTCTAGAGGTGGGCTCTGTGCCTGGTGAAGCAATTAAATTACAATTACACTGATTGATATTATAAATCAGACTTTGGGAAAATGAGTTTGGGGACTGGTGACACCTAGACTCATTTTTATTTTTCACTTGCATCTTAGGGAGAAAAATCAGCACTTGTGGAAGATAAGAGTTGTTTCTTCCTCTAGGGTAACCAGTTTTCACTTGTAACTCTCTAAGCTGTGCTCTAGAGACAGGAAGCAAATTCATAACTTTGACCATCTCTTCTAAAATGTAAAGAGAAAAACTGCAGTATCTTTTACCTGGGGGCATGTTAAATAAATTCAGGGGAGAAAGTTTTTTATCTCCAAGTAATTGATTTGAATCCTCACCATTGGCCAAAAAAATCTTAGTTTGTTTTGGATGTGAAATCAAGGAGTTTAGTGGTTTCAGTCATTTCTTACTGAAAAGGTATTCTTTAATTCACTTCCAAGCTGCATTACTGCTATTCATAGGATAGCTATGTTATAGAAGTGTGTCAGCTTTTGGGTCTGCTACTGTGGCATGCTACTTGGCTGTAATAAAGTATTGTCAGTAGGGCAAATATTCAACAGCGTCATCAAGTTTAAATGCAATAAGTTTGTATTAGAAAAATGATGCAGACAATAAGATTCCACAAGCCCTTTTGGTATCTTGCCTTCACCAATAAATTGTAGATTTATGAAAAATATGACTTTGCTTTAAACCCTCAGAGGAAATATTTTAAAAGAATTAAATAAGAAACCAGGCACCTCTAGGTAAAGGAAAAACATTAAAATTTCATAATAGTTTGAGAATTTGTTTGATAAATCTACACTGGTATCAGAATATTCTCCCAGACAATGAAAGCACTGTGAGCCCTAAGGTTAAGGGAGAGCTTCTAAGGAAAATTAGAGCTGCACAGAAACATTGTAGACTTCCAAATTTTAAAAGCATTAAACATTAAGGATAAACACGCACTTCGCTCATTTCCCTGGATTGAGTGTGGTATGTTAGAAAGGTGTGCACTTTCCCCATTATACCTATCAGATTTTGAAAATGCAAATCTGCATGTAGTCAGAAAGCATATTTGACTTCTGTTTATTTGTATGAGTTAAGGCAAATCAAAATACTGAGTACAACATAAGGGAAATCTGCTTATATTTCAACTGAAATGACTTGAAAGTTCAAGAATCATGACACCATATCTTAGGCTATTTGTATTTCAAATGCACGGCATTAACTAGAGAAGTATGAATATACTTTGCTGCTTAAAATCTTGATATTCAAAGATCACTAAAGCCGGGCTCTCTCATCACCATTATTGAATTATTATAACTACAGCTTTGGGAACTAGAATATACTTACTGATGATGAATTCTCTACTGTATTTTATTCTGAAAAGATCTGGCTGTCATTAACAAACAACAAATTAACCTTCATTTAAGAAACTTCTTTTTCTTTTGTAAGAAGTAAACTTAAACTACTTGTAAAAACTAAAAACAATCTCAAATATAGGATAGAGACATCTCATGTTAATTCAGCCACAACCTGAGACTTAATATAGAAATGTACTAAATGTGTACTATTAGAAAAAAAGGTCTAAAAGGGTCCTCTATAAAACTGGTGACCAAATTTTCAGTCTGCTGCTTGAAAACTGGCTTTCCCCTACTAGAACTTACATGCTCCATGCATCCCTGTGCTGTGTGGGATGCGTGTCTATGAAATTGTGAAAATGGAGGCTTTTCTGGTAGCAAAGGGGTTAAGTTCTTTTTGCTTTACCAGTTTCAAATTACAATGAGAAGCCTCTTCTTTCCCAGCAGGGTTGTGCTTACATTACTCTTTAGATCTCCCTTGAAGAGGGCTGGTATATTTGTGTCTGCTGGAGGTGGAATTAACACTAAGAAGGAGAAAGAGAGTGAAGGGACTTACAGGAAGGTTTGCAAGTAAATTCAGGAAAATACATTGACTTGAATAGTACAACCTTGAGTCTTGTTTTACACTAAGACGACACAAAAGATGTTAAAGTTATCACCAAGCTGCCGGACAAATATATATTCCAACACCAAGGTGCAGATCAGCATAGATCTGTGATTCAGAAATCAGGATTTATCTTGGAAAGAGCTCAAGGGTTGAGAAGAACTCAAGAGCAAGTGAAGATCACTGTGGGAACTACAGTTTATTAGAAGATCAACTTTCGTTCATTCCAATACCAAAGGCCTGATTATCATATACTGATATAGGAATGCATAGGTCATCTGATCAAATAATATTAGCCGCCTTCTGCTCCATCCATGCAGCAAAAGCTCTTAACAACTGTGGATAACTGGAAATTCGAGTTTCAGCTTTCTTAGAAATAACTACTCTTGACATATTTCAAAATACTGAAAATAGAGCAGGAAAATCAGTGAGGATGTGTGTTCAGAAATGTCATTCTCACTTCAGAAATGAAGAATAGGTAAATTTGTTTTTCAGCTACTGGGAAAATATACCTCCTAAGGACTTAGAATTTTTCTTTTTTTTTCTTTCTGGTAAGAGGACAAGAAGGACTAAAAATATCAACTTTTGCTTTTGGACAAAAATGCATCTGACTGTATTTTTACTTAGGGGTATTGTGGGTTTCCTCTGGAGCTGCTGGGTTCTAGTGGGTTCTGCGAAAGGAAGTTTGGGAGACAATCATGTTCACTCCAGTTTTATTTATAGAAGACTACGGAACCACGAAAGACGGGAAATACAGAGGGAAATTCTCTCTATCTTGGGTTTGCCTCACAGACCCAGACCATTTTCACCTGGAAAACAAGCTTCCTCTGCACCTCTCTTTATGCTGGACCTGTACAACGCCATGGCCAGTGAGGAGAACCCTGAGGAGCTGGAGTACTCCGTGAGGGCGCCCCTGGCTGCAGACTCCCGCGGATCCAGGAGGGGCTCCCCAGCCTCTCCCAATGGGTACCCTCGCCGCATCCAGGTGTCTCGAGCGTCTCCCCTGACCACCCAGAGTCCTCCGCTAGCCAGCCTACACGATGCCAACTTTCTGAATGATGCTGACATGGTCATGAGCTTTGTCAACTTAGGTACGTTGTTCATTTATTTGTTAATCTATGTTATTGCAAAGGGGGTGTTTTCCTAATGGCCAAGCAGCTGCTTGGTACGTGGTCATCTTTATGTAAAGTCATTTTCTATAACTCTCCTCTCCAGCTTCTGTTTCCTTTTTTTTCACTGATGTAATATAAGATTTTGCTTTAGGCAACAGAGTCATATGTACAGATATATATTATTTTAATAGAAAGAGTTAAAATTAAACATGTGGTTTGGGTAGATTTGGGTCTTTTCGCATCTTGTTAAAATTTCAATTTTGTTTAAATGTGTGAATAAACAGGCAATAGTCTAAAGAATTTATGAGGACAGCTAATCTATGGGCCAAATAATAATAATGTAGGTATTTACAGATGGAAAGGTAAAAGTGACATTCTGAGCCTTTTTTTTTTTTTGGTTTTTAATTTAAAAAGCATATAAATGTAACTTAAATGCCACTTAAGAACTCTTATCAGGGCAGAAACTACTGTGAAAATATTGATGTGAAACTAATTAAGCTCAACTAATATTGTAAAGGATTACTATCAGAGACTTTCAGGGACAGATTCTGAAATTCTGTGAAAAATATTTTGGAAAAGAATTTTCAGTCTAACATTTTTTTACTAGAATGATTAAAATACATCATACTTACTTGATTTTTTCAGAGGCAAGGGAAATGTAAAACATGCTATGATGGTCTTTACCTATGTAAAACTTTCCTTGTCATTTAAGACAAAAATATGTCAATCAAAAAATTATTTAATTAACAGAATTCTTAGAGAATAATTTTTTAATTATATTTTACTGAGTGCTGATACTGACAATACCAAAAAATTGATCTGGCAATATCAAATGATAAATTAATGCCTTGTTTTCATCTTGCAATATTATTAAAGAGTCTTCACTTTAAAATGATTTTACGAGGGCTGTGATTGTCCTTAAATTTTTGGTAGCCACTGAAGGTAAAAGTTTGCTATCTTTAGACTCTAGAAAAAGAAACTAAATAGAATCAACAAATGAAATCAATTCTTAATGTTAGAGTGTTTAAAAGTTTGTTTTAAAGTGCAATCTGCTTGGAGTTAAAATTGACATGTTCTATTAGACACTTAATTAAAAACTTCCTCATATATCAAAAAAATATTCTTTGAAAAGTCAGATAGCAACAAATCTTAATGACACATGAAGCTTTTATAATATGTGTTGCTTAATATGCCCCGTTCATTTGCTCCAAGCAATCCTAGTAGGAAAGATAAGGTGCCTGATAAATCATATGTTTCCCGTTATAAGAGACAAAGCTCTCATTATAAGCTGTAGCAAGCCATTGGTGGTTGCCTTAATCAAGTGTCCTGGGGGCCTTTTCTTCTCTATGTAATTAACAGGTTCCGTTTGGAACTTTCAAGCCATCAAAATATGTCTTAATTCTAAATTAGTTTGATTGCTTTTTCCTCCTAGGAGTGACATGCAAATATGACTCATGGTATATTTGACTTTGTAGCAATTTCTCAAGATTATTTAATAACTTAACTTCTTTTTAACATTTTTATAGAAAAAGTACAGTCTAGCATGATTTGCATATTCATAAATCACTGAAAAAGCAGTGATTGTTTTACTGATTTATAAAACAATAGCTAAGTCTTGAATCTGTCCTAGTAATATATTATATTACAATTGAATACTTTGATCATTCACAAGAGAAGTGTATTTGTTTTTTTAGAAAGGAATGAAATACTATTTTTGAACCCTTGTTCCATTGCTTTTTATAAATTTACATGCCAAAACCAATAGAGTACTGTAAAGTAAAATAAAGTAAAATGGAAGCTCTAAACAACAAAAATAAATAAATAAATAAATTTACATAGAATAAGAAAGCCAACAATAATAATAAACAGTTTTATTCAGGGACTTCTGGGACCATTTTTATCATTAAAGCATATTTATATTTTTAGATCAATAAAATTTTCATTACTTGGATTATAATTACAGAATAGTAAATTAATTATATTATGAAATATAAGTATTAATTTTACACTAAAGAAACAATACTGGGTATGAGTTTCAGAAAATATTTATTTATTTATTCATATCATGCTTAACTTGCTGAGTAGTGATTTATCTTAAATAATAAACTGTGTTGCTTTTTCTTTAAAAATTCCAAACTAAATGTCTCACATGAAATTACTGACTAGTTAATTGTGATACTAAGTGAGTTTTTCCTAGGAGTCTCTGAGGAAAATTAAACCACAATTTTATTT
The DNA here is from genome assembly GCA_006410675.1 of Oreotragus oreotragus. Lineage (NCBI taxonomy): Eukaryota > Metazoa > Chordata > Mammalia > Artiodactyla > Bovidae > Oreotragus > Oreotragus oreotragus. Next base: position 50,692 of record SJYX01000929.1, read on the forward strand.
TATTCTCTTTAGACCATGGTTTCTAATACAGCCAAAGCTTGCACTCAATCACTACTTAGTAAAAAGCTTTGACTCCTGTATTTCTTCCATAATAAAACAGCCCAAAGCATACTTACTCAGTGTTTCTTACGGTAACATTAATTAACAAAGACTCAAGAGGATTTTATTTTATTTTTTTAGTGTCTTTAAAGATATGTATAGAGTGGAGACTGAGGGCAAATGATCAAATTAGCAAGAGGCAAGGGATTTGTATTGAGGAAGCCATCGGATATTTAAATAAGTGAAAAGAATCTGTTGACATTTCCCATAATAAGTTGAATTATATAAAAAGGATCTAGTAGCATCCTTGTTATTCATGCCTGCCTGGGTCATTTTCAAGTTACATAATGGATTTTCTACAATTATCTTGTCATTTAGAAACACTTTTTTTTTTTCCAACATGAGTTTTGCTTCCCAAGAACAATTAAATTTAATTCAAACTGTGATTAATTTTATGTTCATTAGCAGAAAACAGATTGGAAATTACTAGAAGGAAAACATAAAATGTGAATAAATTGCCTCAAAGGCAATGTAATAACTAAATATGAAATTAAACACATTATTCTATTCTGACCTTTAAATTATTTTTTGTGATCTGTTCACTGTGAAGAAACAATATTAATTATTGATTGTGTGAAGAGAAACTTTCCACCTAATTTTATTCATTATTCTTAGGCCAACTTTTATCAGTCTCCTAGTCAACAGCTTTTACAGATTGATTTCTCTGGTTTGTCCTTAAAGATTTAATATCAGTGGAATTTTGCTTATTCAATTCTACATTATTTTGTTAGTAACAAAAACATCATTCTGGTAATTTTTTTTTAGCTATCACTTTTTCAAAAATGTTAAGGGTTAGTTTATATATCAAATATCTTTGCAAATGAAAGGAATAATTAGGTAGCTTGTTTGCAATATTTGAGTACATCTCTAGTTCACATAAAGATAAACAAGCAGTGCATTTCTAAGACCCTTTAGTTAGAAACTAACTTCACTTGATTACTTGGTTACTGTATAATTAAAATGATGTAACATTTGTAGACATTTCAGAGGAAAGTACAGAAAACAGCAAACACAGGAAATTCACTTTAATATTACTCCTTGTCTACATGTAGTTCCCTGATAAAGAACTTTAGGTTTATTAATGGGCTTTGATCAGTTGGCTTGGAGTCAAATACTTAGGTACAATTCAAGAATGTAGACTCATTCTCATGCATAAAAGTATGAAAATGTGGTGCTTACTTTTTTTTTGTATTTTATAACAACATGTTTAGCATGTTAAGGTATGAAACAGAAAAAATAGTTTCACGATTTTAAATGAAAACCTTCTCCCTTACTCTTCCCAATCATTAAACTCTCCCAGTACTGGAAGAAAAAAATGTGCTTATACTCTCAGTTGACAGATTTGAAAGACATCATTGATATTTATTGTTGGTTTTGGCTGACTCAAGTGCCCAGTGGAGAGGAATTTATACACAGATCTACCTAAGGAAGCGTATCTATGTAGTCCCTCCAACAGGGTTATTAACACTTGTGTAACATAAACACACCTATAAACACACGCAAGTTTTTTTTTTTTTTTTTGAGGAAGAGGGGATGGGAGAAAAACATATCTAAAACCATTATAGTACATATTCAAGGTTTATGTCTGGAATAACAAATGCTAATATTGGGTGAAATAGTCATTTTTTCCCCACTTTTCACTTTTGAAAAGAAGTTGCTGAGGGTGGAGACCTTTATCTTTCTTCTCCATGAACTCTTGGCATTCTTGACCATGCCCCAGGGGAGGACTCTGTTCTTCTCTAATGCTGTGTCCTTGTTGATGGATGACATGGCTGCAGAGATAATTATAACCATAGTTCAGTTAGAAGTGTTTTGCAGGTTTGAATGGTCACTCACAAATTGCTAGTTTTAGAGGTTTGATCAGGAGTCCCGGCTGGAGAGAAGGTATTGAGATGACACACTCTGGAAGGCCTTCCCTTCCCTTGCAGCTCCTTCCCTCACATTCTTCTATTTCTGCAGGACCACCGCCCTCTCTTCTTTGCCCCTCTTCCCCGACCCCCAACTTTTGGCCTTTCCCCTGGAGTTCTAGGGCCTCTCCAGCTCCAGGCTGTCTTGGGATCCCTCTCCTCACTGCCCCACCTCTCCTGGGGTCCTTCTTTCTTCATGGCTGGAGACTTAGATGAGCTGAAAATCAATTTGTCACAGCCCCATAATTGAGGTACAGTCTCCTGTTTTCTCTCTCCTCGAGAAGGAAAAGGATAGGAAGGGCCAATGGCAGCCTCCGTGCATCAGGAGCAAAGCTCCCCAGGGCATCGGAACCTCTCCAGCAGGCTGTTGAGGCCATCTTAATAGATTCTCTGCCATTCCCATTCTTCGTTGCCTCCTCACCTCTCCCTGAAGATCTCCTGGACTATATTTAATTGTTTGTGCCTCTCCTAATTGATAACACTATTAAAGTTTCAAAGGGGGAAATTCAAGGACAAGTGTTACACAAGGGAAAAACCGCATCACTGAACAAAAATCACGCTCGTCAAAAATGCAACTCGTTTTTGAGTTAGAAAACCCTTCGACTGATAGCATTTTTATGGAATACTCGTTGCATGTCTGTGAAGAGTGATGGTTTCCTTTTTTAAGTTGAGAAGCGATGTTGAGAAAATATAAAGAGATCAAGAATAAACTAGTGGAGGCAGGGAATAGAGAGGATGAGATGGAGACAGAAAAAGTATTTTTCTAAAGCCCTTGTAAAGGAGGAAAATGAATGGAATGAGTGTGNAGCGATGTTGAGAAAATATAAAGAGATCAAGAATAAACTAGTGGAGGCAGGGAATAGAGAGGATGAGATGGAGACAGAAAAAGTATTTTTCTAAAGCCCTTGTAAAGGAGGAAAATGAATGGAATGAGTGTGAGGGGCCGCCTCTGGGCCTCGCAGGTGGAGGCTGTGGGGAAACCCTCCGTCCGCCTCATCCTGAGATGGCAGCTCACGCCACATCCCCAACCGCATCAGCTCCGGGGGAAGCCCTTTCATCCTTGCAGACTGAAATACTGAAATACCGAAGTGGGGCGGAGGGAGGGGGCACTCAGTGTGTGTGTAAAAGGAGCACACAGACGGGCCACTCACATTTGCAGTCATAAATAATGTAGTAACTCAGCTTGAAAAAACCACAGGTTCAAGGAAGAGGCTTCCCTGACGCAGAGAGGGGCTGAGATCAGAGGAGCCACTGAAAGGGTGGGAGGGAGACAATGCGTCCCTTGTTCTAGGGAATATTTATGAGTGCTTCTTTGCACCTTCAGTTCATATTTTATTGGCCGGGCTGTGGGGTTTCCCCATTTGCTCATCCCTTAAAATAATACCCTTGGCTAAGATAGCCTTTAAAACACACCCGTTAGTCCTGACAACTGGCTCATTTATTCGGGGAGAGGGAAAGGGAGCTGCTGATATGTCCATGTCTGATGGGGATGTTTAAGATCCAGTCGTGGATCTTAAAATTATGACTCAGATAAAAATCGTCGTGGGAGTATTCACCTGCCATTTTCAGAGATGTTTACAAGAATCTATGGGACCAAATAGTAACCCAGGTTTGTGAGAGTCTTGTTTTAATGGCTGTGATAAAGTTGATAATATAATAAGGTATTATAGAAACAAAATCTGTTGAAAAGTACAATGTTCAAAATGAAAAAAAATAATCATTTGTAAGTTAGTAAAAAGTCTGCTTAGTGGTTTGAGGAGAAAAGGAAATAACAAATCTTCATAACCAAAAAGAACACATATACTATACTTGGAAAGCAGTGAACTACTCACCTATTGTAGAAAATGTAGAAACCCAGATCTTGTATAAAGTTGAATTGTTTGGTTGGTATAGAAATTAAACCAAGGTTTAATTATTTTATAATGTCTAAGATGATGAAGATCCTTGGCTTCACAATGATGTGTCTTTTCACTCTATTTTCCCTAAACAAGGCAGTCTTGGGAACTGCATTACAAAAAGAATGCTGCGTTTTAGAAATAAATCCATCTAATTACATTATCTCGTACATATTGTGTCTATTTACTTCTTTCTGGAAGTAAAGAACAACTTTTATTGTGCTTGTGGTTTAATCGCTTTCTTGAAGTTGTTTGCAATAAAGAAAATAGTTTAAAGAGGTCAGATGCAAATCTCATTTAGATCTTATGCAGGCCTAGAAGACATGTCAACATTAAAAGATTTATTAACATTTACAAACCCCTTCAACTATGCTGTCTTGATATGAGAAATTCAGTATTATTTGTTGTGTACAGATTTCCTGTCCTTAGTGTAACTTTGCAATTAGCCTTCCTATGCAGGGAGGTGGAGTCTATTTGCAGAATCCTAAAGTGCATGGTATATTGCTGCTCAAACAGCTATTAGGTTGAATTATAAATAAAATCTAATTGCAGAGTAGCAGAGAAGAAGCCAGAATGCCTGTATTAGAATCCCATAGCCTACACTTTCTTTCAAGGTGACCTCAGGCAAGTTATCAATACTTACATTCTTGAGGTGCCTCTGGTTCTTTGACTAAGAAGTTCTGAAGATAATAATAACGCCTTCTCCTTGAGTGTTGAGAGAATTAAATGAGTTAATTACGTACAATTTTAAGAAGAGTATTTGGAGCATGCTGCTGCTAAGTCGCTTCAGTCGTGTCTGACTCTGTGCGACCCCATAGACGCTGCCCACCAGGCTTCCCCATCCCTGGGATTCTCCAGGCAAGAATATTGGAGTGGGTTGCCATTTCCGTAGACCTCTTGAAATGGCAGTGATTGTTGTTGGAATTGCATTTGTAGCCAACATCTATATTGCATTTGCAGGAGCAGCTAAGTAATTTGTGGAGCCCAATGTAAAATGAAAATGTGGGGCCACTTGTTTAAAAGTTATCAAGACTTCCAAGATGGTGGCTGCAGGGTATTAGACCCAGCATAGGGCCCTCCTAAGTGCATACTTGATGACATGTAACACTAGCAGAAATCAAGCCCTATTCATCCATTTTTATCCCCAGTGGATAGACAACTTGCACAAACTGAGGCATTTGTGGGGAATTTAATTAAGGTTATAATGTTTCTAATGTCGTGGATGGGGCTTTCTGGAAAAACTGGAGATAATGCAGCAGCTGGACTTGCAGGGGAGCCTTCCTTCTCGACTGCTGGGATGGGATGGGAGCAGAAACAGCTACCAGCAGAAGAGCTGTATGAGAAGGCACCCTAGCGGGACGGGTGGTCTTTGTGAGAGGGGTGACAGGCAGCCAATTCTAGGTGCTCAGCAGGGGGCGAGGCCCGGGAGTAAACAGCACGCTTCACTCCTCTGCTGTGTCTCCTGCTGGCTGATCATCACTGAAAGCCCAGGGTCATGCGGCCCATTGGATCGGCTCCCAAAAAATCAGCCTCTTGGTGCAGACAGCTGAGCAGAGAAATGTGCAGAGTGGATCTTGAGGCATAAACTGAAGATCTCTGGGACAAATGGATAAATGCGTATTGAGTGTTTAGTCAACAGGAGTTCTAGAATCACGTCAATTTCAGTGCCACTTACTGATATGTTCGTTAATCCTTGTACAGGTTAATTACAAAATTTGAGATAATGATTTATTGTGAGAACTGATTACATCACAAATTGGTTGAGTGGCAAAAACAGGCATGGGATGCTGAAAAAAGTTCTTAAATTGTATCTGGATCTGTAATTTTATATTATATATTAAAAGTTTTGTATAGCGAACTAAAATTAAAATCAAAGACCCACAAGAACGTCCCTGGTAGTTGAGTGGTTAAGACTCCAAGTTTCCAGCGCTGGGGGTGTGGGCCCTATCCATGCTGGGTAACTAAGAGCCCACGTGACAGGTGACGTAGCCAAATTTCTTTTTTAATTAAAAAAAAAAAAAAAAACAGAAAACAAACCCACAATATAAACAGTAGACTACCATTGCCAATCACAAAACTATAGAAAATACTAGCATAAATGCAGGGAAAAGATAAAGAGCAGTATATGTTTGCAGTTTCAGGTCAGTTGATTCTCAATCCTATGTCTTTCTTCCTCACATGGCCCATGAGTGTGTGACAGGTTTTTGAATTCTGAGTGGAATCACATGATACCATCTACAGTTCCTGTTGCAGGCAGAAGTCATTTCAGGAGGAGGTAAATTGGAATAATTGTCTTTTTCTTTGCTACCTCTCTTCCCCCCTGGCAGAGTTCCTGTGACTCCCAGATGTGTAATTTCATGGGGGAACAGGTGTGTCTGCTGTTTAGTTCTCATAAATAACCAACCTCTAAGCCTGAAGGCCAGAGCATCCCCTATCCTTTAATCACAGATGAGCATCAAGTAGAAGAGCGTTTTCCCAGTATAGACCTTCAGTTCAGTTCAGTTCAGTCGCTCAGTCGTGTCCGACTTTGCGACCCCATGAATTGCAGCACGCCAGGCCTCCCTGTCCATCACCATCTCTCGGAGTTCACTCAGACTCACATCCATCGAGTCTGTGATGCCATCCAGCCATCTCATCCTCGGTCATCCCCTTCTCCTCCTGCCCCCAATCCCTCCCAGCATCAGAGTCTTTTCCAATGAGTCAACTCTTCGCATGAGGTGGCCAAAGTACTGGAGTTTCAGCTTTAGCATCATTCCTTCCAAAGAAATCCCAGGGCTGATCTTCAGAATGGACTGGTTGCATCTCCTTGTAGTCCAAGGGACTCTCAAGAGTCTTCTCCAACACCACAGTTCAAAAGCCTCAATTATAGACCCTGCTCCCCTTTAAATCGCCGAAGATTGGTTGATTTTAACCTGAGTTTACTTCTATAGTTGTCAAAAGCAGAGGAAGAGAGAGTTACATTTGGAAATGTTGTAGGCTTCTCAGCAGATAATCTTGATGTAGACATTGACGACTAATTTCATGAGGAAGAAGTATAGGTCAGCATTTATATGGGCCTTATGGTTAATATTTTGCAGATGTTTTCTTTGCTGAGAGTGAGGACAGGTTACTTGGTCTCCTAACCATCTCAGTAAAACGTTTTGGAGTCGGAATGGCTTGAATATCAACTTTGCATTAATACCTGCATATGTTGCTTCCCTGGTGGCTGAGATGCTAAAGAATCTGCAATGCAGGAAACCTGGGGTTGATTCCTGGTCAGGAAGATCCCCTGGAGAAGGGATTGGCAACCCACTCTAGTATTCTTGTCTGGAAATCCCCCAGACAGATGAGCCTGGTCGGCTACAGTCCACAGGGTCGCAAAGAGTCAGATACAACTGAACACTAACACATACACATCTTTGAACAGATTATTTCATGTCGTTGGGACTGTTGCCTTGTCTGTAAAGTGGAGATCATGATACAGAATTGTATTAATAGTTAGCACTTAACAAGGTGGGGTTATAGCTCTTTGAGCCAACATGAGCTTAGGATGAAGTTAACAGCTACTGTAACAACTTCTGCTTGAGTAAGGTCCATGGGGTTCTAATGCTGGAGCTGATATTTTAAGCCCAGTCCACCAGATATCATGAGATCATTTTCTAACTGAAACTGTGGGACATTACGCACATGAATTTTGCTCTATCCAAAAGAAAATGAACTTGAATTTTCAGGGACTCTGTTTTCAAGTTAGATGGTTGATGGACTCTGCTCGGCCCTTGGGCTGTCCAGGGAAATGTCAGTCCACAGCTGAACTTTTGGGTAACAGGAAAGTCTCCCTGTGATCATCTGAAGGCAACACTTTCTGGGAGGGGCTACTGAAAGATGCTTTTAAATTACGTTTGGACTCATTCCTAGAAGGAACCCAACATTTAACTTTCATTCCAGATATTCCCTGTTCCATTTCCTTGCTTGTTATGGAGAAGGGGAAATTACTGGTAGGCCAGTGTTGTAATGAAGACATGGTCACTCTCCAAAAGACCCTTTGAAAGGAAGGAAAAAAATCTTGAGTTTGTTTTCAGAAGCTAACATTTTGTTTTGTTTTGATTTTGAAAAAAAAGTTGACTCATGATGAAAATCTCAGTGAATAAACTTCTGAACTCTAAAAAGGAAAACCACTCTGTTCAAATAATCACGCAATCCTGGTGTTTTGAGTGTTATCTCTTTCTCAGATCATGTTTGAATTTATGATTTTCTAATTTCTAGCTGTTCTCATTACTGTTTGTATCATTGCTGAAATTTTGTTTCTGTTTTGCACAATCCAGCCTGAAGCATTTTGACTTTTCTAGACTATGAGTTTGAATTTTGTTTTGTTTTCTTTTTCTCCTGATGACAGTTGGATCTTTTTATTAATTTTTCTTGAATTGTTTCTTGTTTTAATATTTTAAAGCAAGATGGGAATGCATGGATTTTATCCAAAAAAGTCACACAAAAGGCCTTGTATGAACTGTGGACCTCTTCTGTTTACACTATCCATATTGTAAAGTCATCACATGGACTTTGGTTATTTCCTGATATGTTGAGTGGAAAAATATGGATTTATTGTTTTTTCATTATTTGATAACATGCTGAAAGATAAGTCATCATGATGCTCTTTGCTAAAGTTTTCATTGTGATGAGTTAAGTTCTTATAATATGGATTCTGACATGTTCTGACATGTTCAAATCAACAAGATTTTTTTCTTCTACACTGTCATATCAAAAATGGTCAGCATTTTACAGCTGTTTACTTGGAGGAAGAATTTATCAGAATTAAGCAAGCTTGTTATCGTTTTTTGTGTGTGTGTGTGTACGTGATGTATATAAAGTATACATTTTTCACATAATTTTATTTTACTTAAAAAAAATCATTTATGTATTTTGCTACACCAGGTCTTAGTTGCGGCATGTGGGATCTTCAGTTAAAGTAGCATGTGAACTCTTAGTTGTTGTAGCACTTGGGATCTGCTTCCCCAACCAGAGATCGAATCTGGGCCCCCTGCATTGGGAGCACTGAGTCTTAGCCACTGGACCAGCAGGGAAGTCCCTGTCACATAATTTTAAATGATAGTATAGTTGTAGCAGTAGTCTTTAAATCAACAATAACAGCAATTACGTATAATTCCTCTGCCTGGACTGGACTAAGTGATTCACATGCATTTTTTCAGTTAATCTGTGTCTGAAACCCACTGTTATGGGTAAATATCTTTTTGTCCGCCCCCCCCCCTTTTTTTTTTTTGGTGTGAAAATTGAGACTTGTTAGAAGTTAAATCACTTACAAAGTTCACTCAGCTGATAAAGGCAGAATCAGTACGGGGAGCACAATCTGTTTGGCTATACATTTTTTTGCTCTTTGCCACTACTTTTCAGGTAGGCGACCTACTTTTGAAATATATAGACAGCAGTGCAACTTCTAACAACAACAATAACCATGGCTTCCACTTTTGTACATCAGCCTCGCATCCAGCACTCGGGGAAGCAGACAGGACCACAGTACACATCTGTGGGCACTGGAGAGCTGAGACGTTTGTTACTTATTCAGTGACTGGGCCAACGCAGCTGACTGTTGGGTCGGGCACTGTGGAGAGGCTCTGCCTGTCCCATTGCCGAGCTCACAGGGCAGGGGAATCGAGGTCCAGGCCCTTGATTCTTATGCCAGGATTTTTTTTTTCTTTTTTGCTTAATGTCGCCTTTCAAAAAAATCACAAAAATTCCAGCACCAAGTTAAAAGAAAAGCATTAACAAACATTCTCTAAAACAATGTGCTCCTTTGTTATTGAGCTAACCAGGTAAAATTAACCTCTTGTGTACAGAAAAAAGTTTTCAAACCCCCATCCCTTTAAAGAAAAATTTTAAAAAGAAGAGAAAAAAAGCTTCTTATCAGCAAACAGAACCTAAGGAAGCCCGTTAGTCCAAAAAGCATAATGCAGAGGTAAACTGAGGCTTCAGCACAGCTTAGAGGCTCTCTCTGAAATCTGCTCTGTATCACATAGGACCTTACTATGTGAAAGTTCAATGATTTTAGGGGCGATATTTCAAAAGAAGATTCATATTTTGNGAAGAGAAAAAAAGCTTCTGATCAGCAAACAGAACCTAAGGAAGCCCGTTAGTCCAAAAAGCATAATGCAGAGGTAAACTGAGGCTTCAGCACAGCTTAGAGGCTCTCTCTGAAATCTGCTCTGTATCACATAGGACCTTACTATGTGAAAGTTCAATGATTTTAGGGGCGATATTTCAAAAGAAGATTCATATTTTGCACCACATGCTTACTGTATGTTCCAGAGAAGTGTGGCTTAAACATTTATTATTTATTGTGCTGTGCTTGGAGAAGGAATTGTGCTGTGATTAGAAAACAGGGGTAAAGATCACACAATTTTTCAACATTAGATTATTGGATCTGTCTGAATTTTCACCCCAGACCCTACGTTATTTCTTCACATGTGTGCTAACAAGCGTATGTTTGCTATCTCCTCTGTTATTGTACATGTTCCAGAGAAGTGTGGCTTAAACATTTATTATTTATTGTGCTGTGCTTGGAGAAGGAATTGTGCTGTGATTAGAAAACAGGGGTAAAGATCACACAATTTTTCAACATTAGATTATTGGATCTGTCTGAATTTTCACCCCAGACCCTACGTTATTTCTTCACATGTGTGCTAACAAGCGTATGTTTGCTATCTCCTCTGTTATTGTACATACTGCACATAGTATGGATTCAAGATATAATCAGTCACTGAAGACACACTTTGTCATGTGCAGAATAACGGAAATTCAAAAAACTGGTATATAGAACTTTTGGATATACAGCTTTGAATCTTCTCAGGATCCGGATCAGTAGACCATTATTATTTCAACTTGATTATTGAGAAGCATTGCTCAGTATTTTACCACTGCTTGACTCTTTACTAGCAATCTTCTGTGATCATGAAATGAACATATACTGCAAAAAGTGAATCTAAGTCTCCTGGGATGCCATCCCTGTGATTGGTGCTTACCCAAGAATTCATATCAACAAAACACCAGATCGTCAAAGTGAAATCATAGAGGAAGGACTTAAGACTTGCCCTGATTTCTGCTCTAGTGGAAGGCACTGTCTTCCTCGGCTAACACTTACTCGGTGCTGCTAAGGTGCCAGCCAGTGTGCCAATAGTATGTCAAGTGCTAACATTTAATTGCCACACAATGACCTTATTTTACAGATTAGGGAACTGAGATCCAAAGATGTCACTGTCCAAAGCCCCACATCCTGTAAGAGGAGGAAGTGGATTGAGAGTGCAAGCTGCCCCCTGCTCTGCTGTGTCTCCTTTGTAAATGCTGTCAGGAAGGCTGTTGGTTGGAACATGGTTTGAACTCTATCAACTTCTGTAAATTTTTCCAACATTTCCCATATTGGACTTGGGATAGTTTCACTTCATTAGCAATGCTTTAGATTTTAGAGGGGAAAAGTCCCTAGGAATGAGCTTACTAAAAGTCTTCTCCCTGGAGCTGGGCTCCTCTAAGCCTTCTTCTGAATGGGGAGGCGTGGCCTTTTGAAGAAGGCAGACCCTCATGACACTCGCAAGGCAGAGGGAAGCAAGTGCTCTGCAGACCCCAGGGATGCTGACTTTTGTGACATTTGACCAGTTGGCCAGTAATGAATGAGGGAAAAGGGATCTGTGTTGAGTCCTACCTTCAAAAGTCAGACTTGAGAGGAACAGGAGTCATATTTGGCCAGAAAGAAAAGAGGTAGAATATCAAACCTGTAAACACTAATAGGCCGCAAAAGCAGAGGTTGGAGGGTGGAATAAAAATCATTCATTTGGATGCTGGAAAACTACCAGATTGCTGGTCAATGTCGAAGGGCACGTAACAGGTCTGTCCTGCAGCTAGGATGAAGGCCTTGTCACAGCTTTTGTGACCCAATCCTGGACTGGCTAGCAAAAGTCATGAAAAACCTATTAAATTAGAAGTTTGGGCTGCAGCACCACGTGAACCTACAAGTTAGGAAATCCCTGCTATTGCATATGGGAGCCCTGGCAGCTAGCCTCTGCTCCATCCTGCTGGTTATGGCTGAGGTCTCCTCTGTGTTCTACATAACACTGAACACTCCACATAGAAAGCACGTCTCCTGATTTGTAGCAGCTACAGCCCTAATCTCTTGCATGTGTAAAGTGAGTGCCTTTCACACAGCTCATTCATGGCCCCTACATCACACCGAAGCTAAATCTATTGTTTCTGCTTTTCACATATCTTATGAATTTAAAGCTAAGGCCTTGGGATATTTAGGGCTTCCATCTGGTGGCTCAGATGGTAAAGAATCTGCCTACAGTATGGGAGACCGGGTGAGATCCCTGGGTCGGGAAGATCCCCTGGAAAAGGGAATGGCTACCCACTCCAGTATTCTTGCCTGGAGAATTCCACAGAGAGAGAAGCCTGGTGGGCTACAGTCCATGTAGTCACAATGGAACATTTAAATAAATAAATATTTGTTTATTTAAATATTAAATGAATATTAAATAAATAAATATTTTTTTATTTTCTCTTGTTTTCCAAGAGAAAATATTTTTGGGACAAGGTGCTTGGGGACTCTTAGCTGCCCCCAGCCCTCAATGGGCTTCCCTGGAGATTCAGATGGTAAAGAATCTGCTTGAAATGCAGGAGTCCTGGGTTCGATCCCTGGGTCTTAATACCAGGCCAAGAAATCAAAAAAGGACTTGTAAAAAGCAAGGATGTTTATTTATGTATCAAATTTCAGCAATAAACCTGAGGACTAATCTCTGTTTTGAAAGGCAAATCAAGAAGTAGGTGCAGCATAAAGATGAACATTTAGGATGGAACCTGCTTATTTTTTAAAATTCTGTTTTCTTTCTCTTTCTCTTCTTCCCTTTACCTGACCACTCCCACCCAATCAACCCACAGCCTGTTTGTAACGTAAGGGGAAGTATGAACAATCTCAGTATCTGATTTCTAATCATTTAGACTGAGATATACTTAGAAGGTCAGAAGATAAAATTATTGTTTATGACTGGGTCATAAATCATATTTAATTTTAATTCCACTAACTTTATTGATATACAATAATTCAGTTCAGTTCAGTCACTCAGTCATGTCCTACTCTTTGTGACCCCATGAACCACAGGACGACAAGCCTCCCTGTCCATCACAAACTCCTGGGGTTTACCCAAAAACATGTCCATTGGGTCAGTGATGCCATCCAACCATCTCATTCTGTCATCCCCTTCTCCTCCTGCCTTCGATCATTCTCAGCATCAGGGTGTTTTCAAATGAGTTAGCTCTTTGCATCAGGTGGCCAAAATATTGGAGTTTCATCTTCAACATCAGTTCTTCCAGTGAACACCCAGGACTGATCTCCTTTAGGATGGACTGGCTGGATCTCCTTGCAGTCCAAGGGACTCTCAAAAGTCTTCTGGAACACCACAGTTCTAAAGCATCAATTTGTCTGCGCTCAGCTTTCTTTATAGTCCAACTCTCACATCCATACATGACTACTGGTAAAACCATAGCCTTGACTAGATGGACCTCTGTTGACAAAGTAATGTCTCTGCTTTTTAATATGCTGTCTGGGTTGGTCATAACTTTCCTTCCAAGGAGCAAGTGTCTTT
>SJYX01000929.1:75486-106364 GCA_006410675.1 Oreotragus oreotragus
CGGCAGCTTCTCACTAGCTCTCTGTTTTACACGTGGTAATGTACATACGTCAGGGCTACTGTCCCAGTTCATCCCACCCTTCCCTCCCCTCGCTGTGTCTACAAGTCCCTTCTCTTTGTCTGTGTCTCTATTCCTGCCCTGAGAATAGGTTCATTAGTACCATCTTTTTAGATTCCATATATATGTGTGTGAAAAACACAATAGCTGTTTTTCTCTTTCTGACTTAACTTCAATCTGTATAATAGGCTCTAGATTCATATGTACGTCTTCTATGAGCTTAAGTCAATAGAGGAAGAACTAACTACACATAGTACAACATATTTCAATGTGTTTCCATTTTATCAGACAATCACTCTTTTACATCAGAAGAACAGGAGCCGAGGCTGTGCACAGGAAACAAGTTCTGGGCCTCCACAGTTTCATTTTTTAAAACTTTGCTGCATGTGCAGCGCCACGTGAGGCCTGGTGGAGGATAAAAGTTCCGTGCAACAGGTATTTACTGTGTAATACCAGTACCAAAATGCTGAAAACAGTCCCTAGATCCTATGGAGAACAATGAGGCAAAGCAGCTGTCTTTATCAAGGGAAGGAGGGGGAAACAAGGTCACAGATTATTATGAGTCCATGCGTAGGGCTGTAACAGAGGTTCAGAGGAGAAAGTTGATCTAATTTGGAAGATGTGGAAGAAAACAGAAAATGCTTTGTGGAAGAAGGGGCCAGAACCTGGGTATTCAAGATGAGGATGTAAGTGAAACAGACCCAAGAGGTAGGAGGTGATCTCGGGGAACAAGTCATCCAGCTGAAGTGGCCAGCCTGATTCTGGCAGGAAAGTGCTTCAAGTAAAGCAGGAAGTACTGTTTGAGGCCATTATTACAAAAGGCCTTGCCTGTCTGCCAGGGGAGATGATTTCGGAGTCAACAGGCAATGGCAGGGTAGGAACTAGGGAGGGATTTTGGATCCAGGGGAACACCCAGTGGGCTGGAGCCCACTGAAGCACTGGTCAGGCACCAGGAGACCAGAGATGGAGATACGAGTCATGGGTCCTTGTCGGGGTCAGAGGCCCCAAGCAAGACTAACAACAAATGGGATGAAAAGATACAGCTGAGGAAGATGCTATGTTTGGGGAAGGATTGATGTACTCTTACTTAGTAGTTCCATTTCTGTTGGGAACGTAATCATCCACACTGGGTGGATGAAGAGGAAGGAGAAAATAATTTTACATCAGTAGAAAACCCTGGAATTCCTTTTATGAGAGGAGAGCCATCTTTATTGGGAAGGTACTTTGATAAGTGGCTTGGGGTAGAGATGGAGACCTCAAAGGAAGAGCCACAGAATCTTTGCTAAATGGTGTTTCTTCCTGAAGGCTGGTGTGAGTTCCGACAAGGAAGCAAGAGACCAGGAGGCAGAGGGGCTGAGAGGACGTGGGGCCCAACGCTGAGCTGCCAGACACCCCTGATGCAGGTGTGGTGGAGCTCAGGGCAGCAGCTGAGGAACGCGTGTTGTGGGGAGGGCAGTGACTGGGGAGGGTCAAGATCATGCCACCAAAGCTTAACAATGTGGAGGCTCTGAGGTGAAGTTTGGATTTCAGATGGACATAAAATGATTATTAACACAAATTTTCATTTGGTGCTATTATATAAGCTGAAAAAGTGGCAAACATCCTAGTAGGAGTAACTCTACAATATTCCAAAAATAGAATACTATGCAATTTTTAGAAATGCTTTTAAGAATAAGGTATGGGAAAACGTTCATAGCAAGGGGAGAAAAGAAACAGGTTATAAAACAGTATGTACAGTATAATCTCAGTTTTTAAAGGAAACAATGATTTAAATTTTTTTATCTTTGCTTGTCTATATTCTAAATTTTAAATAAGACGTACTTGTACTCCCACAATGAATTAAAACTATATTTAAAATTCGAATAACAGCCTTCAATCTGCCAATCTCTCATCTTTTTTTCACTTAATTGGTAAAAGTCTTCCTCACAACAAGCTTCAAAAAAGCTGGTTCTAGTGATACACTGGACCTTGATAATCTCCATTTCAGGAGACAGCAAAAGCCTGGAATGTCAAACCTCCTCTGGCAATACCAAGCGTCTGCACACTTTCTGACACCTGCCCACCTCTGTACACCCACACTTAGGAAGCGCACGTACTTGTCTCCCGTAATCGTAATCGTGAAGCCATCATATTCCTTCCCTTGGTCTTTGAGGCTGGGAACTTTGGTGTTCACAGTGAACCCATCCTTTGTTTTAGTATTAAACTGCTTTCAAGGAAAAAGAAAATTCACATTACTAGTGAGATTCATTGTAAATTCCCAATCTGCAGCGCCAACTCTGACTTGGATGTTTCTAAGAAGGCTCAGAGAATGCAAGAACATCGTGTACTCTGTCCTGGCAGCTAGTGTCCAGGACGCTTATGCCCCCATCCACTCTCTCAGCCCAAGTCACACTCCCCTTGGCCCCTGCCAGAGGCCAGAAGAGAACCTCAGAGCAAAAGGCACACAGCTTTCTTCAATGGCAACACTCACTCCTAAGAGCTCCATTTGGGTCTTTTCTCTTGTTCACCTTGATTGGCAGGAACTTTGACACTTAGCAGAATAGCTGTATTCAGCATCCTACAACTCAAAATAGCACCATGCATTTTTGCTTAGTGCTTCTTCAAAGTAGACTCTTATCTGTCTGAAAAGTACTCAGAATTTTGTCAACCAAGAAATTTATACACACACATGCATAAACCCCAACTGTACAGACCACAGAATAACAAAGCAGAGTATTCTAAAGGAACTAGAGGTAAGAATGGCTCTTAAGGGTGATGAGTATGAACACAGCTTTCTGTTTAAAACACTTCCGACAACCTGAAAAGCCAATAAGTAGGTGTTGTCACTGCTCCAGAAACATCCTCCCCAAATTCGGTTATTGAGTGTAGCCAACATTTTTTAGGACTGACAGACTTGAATAAGACAATCGACGGTAAAATAAAGAGAGGTTGTGTTTCACAAAACACACTGGAGGAAAAGACTATCTAAAAACAGTGACCAGTGGACATCCACTAAGGTCCAGGGAAGGGTGAAGAAGTGTGGATGCAGGCAGGAAGGCTGGCAGCAGGGGCTGAGACAAGGGATGTATTTGTATGAGGACAAGGACTTTTAGAGGCAGAATGTGCTAACACTTAAGGGTATGCGTCAATTCTCTTTAATGCTCCCTGCATGCCTATAAGGTAGGCCACGACCTCAACCTCATAGGTGAGGAAACCCAGTTGGTGAGATGAGGCAAGGTGAGGTCCTGCCTGAGCTGCACATGCAAACAGGGGCCCAGGCCCTCATGACATCCAGTCCCCTAACTCACTAACCAGCTGCCCAGAGGGGAACTGAGGTAACTCTGAACCTGGCTGTTTGGCAGAAGTACGTCGTGTAGAAGAACCTGTCAGGGCATCACATTCAACAAGCACTTTAAACACAAAGGCATATTTTTATTTACTTCTAAGTGTGCCTTTAGAAACACCAGTACACACACAGCCTGGGTGGAGGCACAGTGAGCAAGGCCACAGTGAGTCGGCCATTCCCAGATACAGCCAAACAGGCAATGACTTTGCATTGGGAGCCAGACACTGGGGGCGGCGGGGGGGTGATGCTGGGCCCCTTAGCAGCTCTCCACGCAACTGCAGCCTTCTGTGCATTATGCCTTTCTTAATATACACACACACACACACACACACACACAGACATACACACACACACAGAGACATACTATGGGCTTCCCTGGTGGCTCAGACAGTAAGGAATTTGTCTGCAATGCAGACCCAGGTTCAATCCCTGGGTTGGGAAGATCCCCTGGTGAAGAGAATGGCAACGCACCCCAGTATTCTTGCCTGGAGAATTCCATGCACAGAGGAGCCTGGTAGGCTACTGTCCATGGGGTCACAAATAGTGGGACATGACTGAGCGACTAACACTCTCACTTTTCACTTTCATATATATGTGTTAAAATATCCCTCAGCTGCTTCCGTATTCTGCCTAATATAGTAAATTTAAATGCCAAAAATACCCACTGGAAAGCTAAAGACTAAAATCTGACTCAGGCTCCAGTTTCTTTCTGTCTGGTGCATCCAGCAGTCCTTGGTGGGGCCATTCTGCCCCCTGGGGGACATTTGGGGGAATTCAGGGGAGAGTGTGGCTACAAGGATGAAGTGCAAGGGACAGTCACACGGGCATGACTCCCACTGGATCTGCACATGGATGAAGAAGCTGTTTATAATGTAATAATTCCCTAGGCCTGGAATCAGACTCCATTTTACACTCACACGCTAAACATTTGTTACAGTTGAAATACCCACTGACTTTTCTAGAAATGCAAACAGCATATAAACTGAGGAAAGAGTGTATCTGTACACTGTACAGAACTTTATTAAGTGTGGTTTACCATTATGGAAAGCCGTTATCACCAAAGTCATAGCTCGTGATGCTTGAGTCGCCAGATGACAGATGGCTGCAGGGCTGCCTCTGGAGCAGTCACATTCACCAAGCCTTTACACACGCGTGCAAGCAACCGGCTGCTGCTTTGTGGCTTCTCATGGAGATATGCCTGAATGCTGACCTGCTGTTCCTTGCCTATAAACAGCTTAGCTTTTAGAGCTCCCTTACAGCACTATGGTGGCTTTCTGAGGGACTTTCTGCGTATGTGCATTCTTACGGAGTAAAGGGGCCATCTGAGCAGGCTTGCCGAGTTAAGACGGGCTTGGGAAGCCTGAGAACCACACCTCAGTTCATAAGACCCTCAGAACAACGAGGCTGGCCAGAAACAAGGCTCATCAGCACAAAGAGCCGGGAGGAGAGCCAGGAGTGATGGCCCGGCCCAGTGGGCACAGGCCTGCCACGTGGGGCCAGCTCGTGGCTTTGCCCATGACAAGATGCCTCCTGGTTCTGCTCTAGAAATGTGTGAGCTTTGTCGTACACAGAAATGTCTTCTCATTTACTTGATGTACATCAGTCTTATCTACTATAGCTACAAGGAGAATATTTATTCAAGTTTTATGTTATAGGTCAAACTATTAATTGAAAAAAATCAAATGTACCTGCTGTGGGCATATTTTGGGTAGTTTGGAGAAAAGGTTCATAAAGTTCTAATTTCTTAATGGATTATACTTTTAAAACAAGATAATTATTTCCCCCGATGGGTCCTTTATCTTGAACTCAAATACTTCTGATACGTACATTGCCACACCTGCTTTTCTCCAGGAGCATTTGCCTGGCCTACCTTTCAGCCTTGAACTTTTTGAATATCATCTTGTTGCAGATGTTTCCAGTGAACAGAACACAGCTGGGCTTTAAAACACTGATCTGAGATGCTTGTTCTTTCAGGGAGGGAATCAATCACTCACGACATATCACCCATTATACACATTCCCTCCTTAATTTTCCCCTTTCTCTTTCTGTCAACCTTTAGTTGAATTGACTTTGCTTTCTTTATTGCATTTTCCTACCTTCTAGGGTCTGCTTTAATTTTGGTTATTATTCAGAATGTGTTTTTATCAGTGTTTTTAAGTGGCACACTTTATAAAACTTAAAATACTAATAACATTAACAAATATGCATCTAATGATAATAAGTTCTTCTTTCAAAGAGTACTAATTTTTTCCCCTAAAAACAACTACTGTGATTTTGATGATAAACTTACCTTCATAATTGGAAGGAGGTCTTCCACTTTGTGGACCTTTTCCAGAGCTTCTCTAACTTCCAACAATCCTTTAGGATTATTAGCGCTTTAAAGGGGAAAGAGAGAGAGACAGAGCAACTAAAATTAACACAGAAATCAGTAATTAGTTATGCTATTACCTTTAATTTAGATAAATCCTTAATTACAAGTGGCTCAGTATTCAAAATGGTGAACCACAACCAAAGTATCGAAATAAGGGAATAGTTTAATCTCATAAGTATGGTGCTACAGATGAGAATTAGGGAAACGGCAGTCTGTCCGGATGTGAAATAGGGAAAGCCAGAATGGATGGACAGCCAGTGTCTATGTGGACACGCATGGGTCTGGGCTTGGTCAGAAAACTTTTGATTCTCCTATTTCAACTACAAAATTAGAAGTATATGTCTTTTATTCCTAAAGTTGCTCAAACAGAAGTATACTACTAGGCTTTTATACAAATTTTATATTTACTTGGTGACAACTAACCTTCAGAATTCTTTTTCCCCGGCCTTTTGTCCACTGTCCTATCTACACTGCACAGCCTCTCAGTTGAGGGAGAATGAGTATTAAGGGCTGAAATCCACCATTTAATCCTTAATTAAGAAATTCAAAGTAACATCCTGCTTTTACTGAATTCAAAGACAGGAGAGAGGCTAGAAAAGCCACAGGACTGTCAGATTAAAAACACTCAGTTGAGGTCCATGGATTTTGTAAAGCTATTAAAAAATAAAGGTTGATAAATGATAATGAAAGGCTTTATGATTCCAGACACTATGTAAAAATGTGATATATTTTGTTCAGTCTGTCAATAGGCGTGGTTTTCAAGTTTCATAAATATAACTAATGAACAATATATAAAATCTATCCATTACCAT
Source organism: Oreotragus oreotragus (assembly GCA_006410675.1). Lineage (NCBI taxonomy): Eukaryota > Metazoa > Chordata > Mammalia > Artiodactyla > Bovidae > Oreotragus > Oreotragus oreotragus. Next base: position 82,052 of record SJYX01000929.1, read on the forward strand.
GAAAAAGAAAATTGAAAGATTACCCATGATAAACTAGAATTCTATCTTTAATAAAATGAAGAATTTTCTCAAAATATTCCAGGTATCTCATGTTGATCACCTGACCCCTGTTAAGAAAAAAATATATGTTGAGAATGTTTTTGCAGTGAGATATGTCCCACAGTATCTAATTTCAACATTAGTTCAAAAGGACAGTAAGAGAGCGGTGAAAATAATGTAGCCAAGAGGTTTGGGGCATTGGTTTGTTTGCAGTCAAACAACAGGATAAACAAAGCCCTGTCTTGGCAAAACTGATGGTCAGCAACAGAGAGCCCTCTGGAAGAAAGGTACCAAACTCAGTCCAGAGGTGCCAAAGCAGAGAGAAAAGTTCTCAAGTGCTGAAATGAGGCCCAGACTTATTTGCCACTTTACCGCTAAGAATCCCTTCCCTTTCCCAGCAATATATCTGCTCCCGCTCTCAGTGTTCCTGACAGCGTTAGCTGCTAATACTCCTACTGAGTGTGTAATTTACTCACTGTCTTCATCCCCTCCACCACTCTAAATAGTATTTTCCTCCCATTTCTACCCCGACCTCCATTTTCAAAACTATCCCAAGATTTCCCTGGTGGTACAGTGGATAAGCATCCACCTGCCAATGAAGGGGACACAAGTTTGAGTCCCAGTCTGGGAAGATTCCACATGCTGCGGATCAGCTAAGCCCGTGTGCCACAACTACTGAGCCTGTGTTCCACAACATTGGAGAGAAGTCACTCCAATGGAAATTCCGTGCATTGCAACTAGAGTAGCTCTCACTCGCTGCAGCTAGAGAAAGCCAGCCTGTAGCAAGGAAGACCCAGAGCAGCTCAAAAAACAAATAAATCAATTATTTGAAAAACAACAGGACAAACCCTCCCAGAACCTCATGTATAGCCAACACGCTGATACACGTGTCCAACAGCACACAGTCAACTACTCCCTGGACACAGCTCCCTGGGCTCCCCACTGGTGTGTCAAACATCAAGTTCAGGAACTCACTCCAGCTCCCAAACGTGTTCGCCTGCTCTTTGCGCTGGGGCTTCCTGGCCTCCTGGGACAAGCACATTCCCGCAGCTGCACGCTCACCCCCGCTTCTAACCCACCGCCAGTGCTCCGGCCCTGCCTTCTCGTGTCCACTCGTCCCCTCTGGCTCACTTTCACAGAGCTTTCCAGACCTCTGCCTCAGTGCACCCGAACGTTACACAACTTTCTAACCACTCCCTATCCCTCCAAGGGAAGTCGCTGCCTTTGCCATCTGTGGCCAAAGTGATCATCCAGATGTACAAATCTGTTCAGGTCACATCTTTGCTTCTGAGCTCTGAATGGCTATCATTTCCAGACAGAAAATGACTTCGCATGGGTATGTTAGGTATTTGTTGAGGAAAAAATGCTATTTGTTTTGGCTACTGACTATCTTTCTAGGGTTGATTTCTGACAGTCCCTTAACCATAAACTAATCACAGCTGTACTTCCCTGACCATGCCTAACTCACTGGTGTCGGGGTTGGGGGAGGAGGGCAGTTGTTCATGCCTCATCCACCTCTGTTTTCCATCTATCCAAACAGCATCACCTGAGGCTGGACTGGGACGCCTGGCATCCTGTACACATGAGCAGCACAATCTCAGCATTACACGGCAGCTCACTGGTCTGCCTCCCTCACTAAGCTATGAGTCTTCTGAAATCAAGAGCTATACTTCACTACTACATCACCACCATCCAGCACAGCGCACGGAGAGTGGCCTTCAGTTAAAGCTAGTTGAGTCTACCTGTAAATGTCACAGATTGAAAGGAAATTTATTTTCTATAAATTAAAACAATAAATATTCTAATAACATTTCCATTAAACTCAAATGTTGAAGTTGTATAGTACAATATTTTCTTGATTCAGGCTTCTGGAATTAGAAGCATTTTAAATGTGACAAAACTACCATATTTGTAAAATTTAGCTAAAATTAAATTCAGTGGGTCCCCTTGGAGCTGCTGCTCTTAATATTTGCTCATCATTTATGGAGAGGGTGGGATAATAGGGTGAGCACTTCACCCATACCCCCGACTTGTCAGAAGCCTCTGGACAAAACAAAAGCTCTCCAGTTAACCTGGCTCAACCTCCCACGAAGGCAGCTTAGCGCCCAGTGTCTTTAAACCAAACCCTTTGTGTGTTGCACGGTGGCTCAAGGGGGAAGCCTTTCCCTCACTACAAGAATTCTTTGAGCCACAATATTATAAGTATATAATACAATGGTAACGTAATGTCATCCCTCTAAGTACTTTCTATGATAATCTAGGACCATTCAAAGATGGACATCTAGGCGAAAATCCGGCATTCTACCCTCCAACTGAGCTCTGCATCAAAGAGATTAGAAAAGGGACACAACATTTCTTTTTGCAACCAGGCCAGCTCAAAGTAACGCAGGCAGGACCCTGCAGATACAGGGCTAATTTGTGTCCAAAAGCCGCCAAGAAAGGAGAAACGGATTGCTTGCAGTCCCTGTAAACTGGTTATTTAAGATAATCTCCTTGGACTTCCCTAGTGGTCCAGTTGTTAAGAATCAGCCTGCCAATGCGGGGACGGGGTTTGATCTCTGGTCTGGGAAGATCCCACACACCTCAGGGGCAACTAGGTCCAAGAGCCGCAACTACTGAGCCCTCATACTGCAACGACGGAAGTCGGCACACCTGGAGCCTGTGCTCTGCAACAGGGGAAGCCACTTCTCACTACAACGAGAAGCCTGGGCACCTCAACTAGAGAAAGCCTGCATGCAGCAGCAAAGACCCAGCACTGCCCAAACTAACTTAATTAAAAAAAAACTGCTACGAAAACAGGAAAGATAAACAGAATGTTCATACCTGATTAAATTGATGTGGTTGTTAAAACCTCTGCTGAGACTTCGTGCTGGCATTTGATCCAACCACAGCACTGGTTGGTCTGGGTCAGCAATCCTATAAAATAGAGCTTATTAAAAATGAAGCCCTTATAAAAACCTAGAAACGTTCAAAAGCATGAAAACATGTACAAGTCTTTGTGAAAGTGGGGAGAAAACTTCTCAGTCCATCACATCTAAAAATACGAAGCACAAACCTGCAAATTCCAAAGATATTCCAAATGGGCCAAGTAAGAAGTCAGTGCAGATTTACCAGGTGAGCAGTGTTTTTCTCATGAAAATGAATAACAGCAGGAAACGTAACTTATAAGATCTATTATTAGCTAATAAAGGAGGAGGAAATGGCAACCCACGCTAGTATCCTTGCCCGGAAAATCCCACGGACAGAGGAATCTAGCAGGCTACAGTCCGTGGGGGTCACAAAGAGTCAGACATGACTGCACGCACATTAGTTAATAAGACGGGATTCAGAAGCTGCTAACTAGAGGAGACTTAACATCATATTACATTGATTAGACTTCTGGTTTATTTTCATTTAAGTGCCAGTTACCGTCTCCATTTCACTGCAATGTCAAACATGTCTCTCCACTGCATCAGCCGTGTTTTCCCATTCATTCGAACCTTTGAATTCGTCCAGGTACGCTGTACAGCTTGCATAACTTCTAATGCTGCCAGACCCATGGCTAAAAGAAGGAAATATGGGGAAAACAGAGTTTGTTAAGTGCCCTTCAGAGGGAATGATCTTCACCAACAACTCAATGAACAATTCAGGAATCATTATATTAAGAGAATCACAAGTATTGGTAACTCAACAAGACCAGAGATGCATTGCCATCATGACAGCCTGACTAAAACTCAGCTCTATTAGAGGAAACTGGAGACAACTGCAGACTTGTCTCCTCTCAATCCTGAAAGAACTGAGGTTCAAATCCCTCCGCACCCTATAGGAGGGAGATGGCTCTGGTGGGTGAGCTGTCTGACTTAAAGCAATAACTGATGACCCACATTCTACACCTACACCAAAGCAACAGCGTAAGAACCAAAGCCAGAAGTATTCTTCTCTCAGAATTCAGTATGAATGAATCTACTCATTTCTGTTCATATCCCATGGAGATTTTGAGGAAGCACAACACGATTCTTTTCAAAAGTACAACACAGCGAATAATCCTTGCTCCATTTTCAGATCATTTTAAAATACCTCTGTGTATTCTCTTGTTTGGCAGGAAACCAGGTGTTTCGTATTGCATCAGGGATCCCAAACGATCAGCCACACAAATCAACTCCTGGACCTCAGGCTTGTAACTCTCAAAATTCTGATGTAACACATCTCTGGAAGAAACGTTACGTACACGATAAAGACTTTTACAACAGATAGTGGTTATCCAATTTCATTTGAAGAGCAGTCATTTCCTCCAGCGGAACCATGCTGCTGCTGCTGCTGCTGCTAAGTCGCTTCAGTCGTGTCCGACTCTGTGCGACCCCATAGATGGCAGCCCATGAGGCTCCCCTAGCCCTGGGATTCTCCAGGCAAGAACACTGGAGTGGGTTGCCATTTCCTTCTCCAATGCATTGAAGTGAAAAGTGAAAGTGAAGTCGCTCACCCATGTCTGATTCTTAGCGACCCCATGGACTACAGCCCACCAGGCTCCTCCTTCCATGGGATTTTCCAGGCAAGAGTGCTGGAGTGGGGTGCCATTCCCCCCAGTGGAACCATAATTGAGAAAATTCTGACCACATCATCTTTATTTCAGTGCTCAGTACCCAACCAGACACAAGTTAAAAGGACTCGACAGTGTGTGTACAATGACTGTCACATGCTTGTTAGTAATGCTGGTAACTAGTCTGCAATCAATTAATTACTTTGTAAACTGCTCCAGAACACATAACCTGCATGGACTGCCTCTTCTGACAAGCAACCAATCAACCCTGACACTAAGTCCATCCCCTCCTTGGGCTCCAGGTTATATTATGCCAAGTGTACTTGAGTGTGTATATGACTGCTATTGTTTAACTGTCAACCCGCTAAAAGTTTTCTAACAAAGCCTGCAATTCTAAGTTACAGGCTGTGTTGGGGTCTCCAAGACCCCCCTGGGTTCAGTAATTCACTAGGACTCCTGGGCACTGTGAGAACACACACAGCTGTCAGAGGGAAAAGGCATGGAGAGGGAGCACGGGGAATGAAGTCTAAAGGAAACTAGGCACACTTTCAGGAGACAGGTGGCACTAATTCCCCGAGTGAAATGCTCATGAAATGCTTTGGACCAGGCACCGATCGTGTGAACACACCTGCCTGGCAGGTACCCCAAGTCCCCAGAGGAGAGAAGATGTTCAGTGTGAACCACACTGCTCATACACAGGGCGCAGGCACTGGGGAGCCACTCTTAGCTCTGGGCACCCCAGGTGGGAGGAGATTCTGAAATCTGTTTCCAGACACCAGCCTGGGGCCAGCCTGCTGATTGGCTTTCATACCCCCTGCTTTCCTGCACCATGTATTTCTCTAAAAGCGGGTGCTGGAGAAGATATATAGCCCTTTGAGCAATCTGTTTTGTTTTTATTATCTTGATTATTGAAACTTACAAAAGCATACAACCTTATTACTCAACTGAAGAACCAAAATAATTATGTAGCTCCACCTGTACGTGTATGTCACTTTACTATTCTATTCTCCTGCCCCTCAGCAAGAGGTTACTTACCTTGAATTTTCTGTTCACAATTTCCTTACCTTTATCTTTTAAAAAAAAAATAGGTTACATATGTATACCTTTATTCTATAGTTTTGCTTATGAGCTTTATGGAAAATATGTGACATTGCAATGCACCAACTTGCTGTTCTTACCCAACATTATATTGCAAAATTAGTCCAGTCTGACTTGGGTCATTTGTTTACGCTGCTGTAGAATGCCACACTGTGTGGCAGTGTCACATGTGCCCATTTTCCTGCTCATAAACATTTGGGATGATTTTGTTTCCAATTGTGAACAAACACCGCTCTCAACAGGTCTCCAGGCAGTTATGCGTGCACGCATATCCTTCTCTCCTCAATACGCACAGGAGCAGAACAGAGAGACTGCAGGACATGCAAATGCTCCATTTCACATGACAATGAAAAGTGCTGCCGGCCAAAGTGAATGGAGTAATCTATAGCCAAATATATAAAATTCCCCTTGTAATCTATAGCCAAATGTATAAAATTCCCCTTGTAATCTATAGCCAAATGCATAAAATTTCCCTTTGTAATCTATAGCCAAATATACAAAATTTCCCCTTGATCCTGCTTCTGGTCAATATTACTATTATCAAACTTTGCAACATTTGTTTACCTAAGTGGGTGAAACATCTCATGTGGCCTTATGCTTGCCATTCATGTTTTCCCCTTGGTGAGATTATACCTATTCATGTCTTTTTAAAAAAATTTTAATTTTATTGGATTTATTAGTTGTTTTACAATGGTGTGTTAGTTTCTACCGTACAGCAAAGTGAATCAGCTATATGTACACATATATCCCCTCTTTTTTGGATTTCCTTCCCATTCAGGTCCCCACAGAGCATTAATTAAGTAGAGTTCCCTGTGGTATACAGTAGGTTCTCATTAGTTACCTATTTTATACATGGTATCAATAGCATGTGTGTGTCAATCCCAATTTCCAAATTCATCCCATCCTCCTTTCCCCTCGGTATCCATACTCGACGTCTGTGTCTCTACTTCTGCTTTGCAAATAAGACCATCTATACATTTTTCCAGATTCCACACATGTGTGTTAATATATATTTGCTTTTCTCTTTCTGACTTCACTCTGTATGAGTCTCTACAAATGAATCAATTTCATTCCTCTTATGGCTGAGTAACATCCCACTGTATACACGTACATCTTCGTCCATTGCTCTCTTGATGAACATTTAGTGCTACACTGAACATCAGAGTGCATGTGTCTTTTCAAATTATGGTTTTCTCTGGGTATATACACAATCATGCGATTGCTGGTTCATATGGTAGCTCTACTTTCAATTTTCTAAGGAACCTCCATACCGTTATCTCTAGTGGCTATATTAATTTACATTCCCACCAACAGTGCATGCCCTCTCTAGCATGTTTAGATTTTTTGATGATGGCCATTCTGACCAGTGTGAGGTGGTATCTTATTATAATTTTGATTTGCATTTCTCTAAATATCAATAACCTCAGATATGCAGATGACACCACCCTTATGGCAGAAAGTGAAGAGGAACTAAAAAATCTCTTGATGAAAGTCAAACAGGAGAGTGGCTTAAAGTTGGCTTAAAGCTCAACATTCAGAAAATGAAGATCATGGCATCTGGTCCCATCACTTCATGGCAAATAGATGGGGAAACAGTGGAAACAGTGTCAGACTTTATTTTTGGGGGCTCCAAAATCACTGCAGATGGTGACTGCAGCCATGAAATTAAAAGACACTTACTCCTGGAAAGGAAAGTTATGACCAACCTAGATAGCATATTCAAAAGCAGAGACATTACTTTGCCAACAAAGGTCTGTCTAGTCAAGGCTATGGTTTTTCCAGTGGTCATGTATGGATGTGAGAGTTGGACTGTGAAGAAAGCTGAGCGCCGAAGAATTGATGCTTTTGAACTGTGGTGTTGGAGAAGACTCTTGAGAGTCCCTTGGACTGCAAGGAGATCCAAGCCTGTCTCTTATACACATCTAGANCTTACTCCTTGGAAGAAAAGTTATGACCAACCTGGATAGTATATTCAAAAGCAGAGACATTACTTTGCCGACTAAGGTCCGCCTAGTCAAGGCTATGGTTTTTCCTGTGGTCATGTATGGATGTGAAAGTTGGACTGTGAAGAAAGCTGGGCGCCGAAGAATCGATGCTTTTGAACTGTGGTGTTGGAGAAGACTCTTGAGAGTCCCTTGGACTGCAAGGAGATCCAACCAGTCCATTCTGAAGGAGATCAGCCCGGGATTTCTTTGGAAGGAATGATGCTAAAGCTGAAACTCCAGTACTTTGGCCACCTCATGCAAAGAGTTGACTCATTGGAAAATACTCTGATGCTGGGAGGGATTGGGGGCAGGAGGAGAAGGGGATGACTGAGGATGAGATGGCTGGATGGCATCACTGACTCAATGGACATGAGTCTGAGTGAACTCCGGGAGTTGGTGATGGACAGGGAGGCCTGGCGTGCTGCAATTCATGGGGTCGGACACGACTGATCAACTGAACTGAACTGAACTGAAGAGAGACCAGCAGAAGGATCATTCAGCTTAACCTAGCCCCAACTGTTGATCTACAGAATATAGAGCAAATAAAATGTGTTGGGTTTAAGCCAAAGCTTGGAGATGGTTTATTATGCAGCAACAGACAGAATTTGGAAAAGGGCATGGCAACCCACTCCAGTATTCTTGCCTGGGAAATCCCATGGACAGAGGAGCCTGGTGGGTTACAGTTCATGGGGTCGAAAAGAATCAGACACACTTCACAACTAAAGAGCATCACAACAGATACAATTAGATACAACAGATATAGTGTTGTATCTTCTCCACAAAAGAAAAGGAGTTTTTTTGAGGATGAGAGCCCTATAAGACTGAGGTATTTATCAAATTTCCTAGTAAGGACACTAGTTCATGGGGTCGAAAAGAATCAGACACACTTCACAACTAAAGAGCATCACAACAGATACAATTAGATACAACAGATATAGTGTTGTATCTTCTCCACAAAAGAAAAGGAGTCTTTTTGAGGAAGAGAGCCCTATAAGACTGAGGTATTTATCAAATTTCCTAGTAAGGACACAATAAAAGCATCCACCTGAGTTTACTACACAATACTTCTCATACATTAGAAATAATTAACATAACTCCTCCAAGATTTACATTATTCTCTTTTCCATAGATTCTTTTTTTTTAACTTTCTAAGTTAAACAAGACTCTTGAGAGTCCCTTAGACTGCAAGGAGATCCAACCAGTCCATCCTAAAGGAAACCAGTCCTGAGTGTTCACTGGAAGGACTGATGTTGAAGCTGAAACTCCAACACTTTGGCCACCTGATGCAAAGAGCTGACTCACTTGAAAAGACCCTGATGCTGGGAAAGCTTGAAGATGGGAGGAAAAGGGGACACCAGAGGATGAGATGTTTGCATGGTATCACGGACTCAATGGAGATTAGTTTGAGTAAACTCTGAGAGGACAGGGAGGCCTGGTGTGCTGTCGCAAACAGTTGGACATGACTGAGTGACTGAACTGAAGTTAAACAAGAGACTATAACTAAACTGCTACTCTAGTTTTCAGGGTATCTGGGTAAAAATCAAGATTTTTTTCTCTTTGACAGTAATCTTTTGTGGAGTGTTGGAAAACCATCTCTCTCAAATACTGCTTGTGTCAGGAGTGTTGCTGTTTAGTCATAAAGTCATGTCCAACTCTTCTGAGACCTCACCCTCTGTCCATGGGATTTCCCAGGCAGAGTGGGTTGGAGTGGGTTGCATTTACTTCTCCAGGGGTCTTTCCAACCCAGGGATCAAGCCTATGTCTGCTGCACTGCAGGCGGAATTTTTTTTTTAGGCCTCATTCCATGAGATAAAGACCTATTGCTTATAGTTAGTAAAATTTTAACTTTCCTTCTCAATGTCATTGGTAAAGGTTTTAAAAGTTTGCCTGTGTGTGTTCAGTTGTGTCCAACTCTTTGCAGCCCCTTGGACTGTAGCCTGGCTCCTCTGTCTATGGAATTCTCCAGTTAAGAATACTGGAGGGGGTTGCCATTTCCTACCCCAGGGGATGTTTCTGACCCAGAAATCGAACCCACACCTGAGTCTCCTGCTTTGGCAGGTGGATTTTTTTTTTTTTTAAACTACTGAGCCACCTTGAAAACTGGGAATATCTGAAAATAACTATATTCCACCCTTACACTGATTAATAGTTAGGTTGGGAATTTAATTCTAGGTAGGAAATTTCCCCTGGGATCCTAAAGACATTGTTTTATTGTCTTCTAGCTTCTAGTGTGAATGTTGAGAAGCTTTTTTTTTTTCATTCTTTTTTTTTAAACTACTGAGCCACCTTGAAAACTGGGAATATCTGAAAATAACTATATTCCACCCTTACACTGATTAATAGTTAGGTTGGGAATTTAATTCTAGGTAGGAAATTTCCCCTGGGATCCTAAAGACATTGTTTTATTGTCTTCTAGCTTCTAGTGTGAATGTTGAGAAGCTTTTTTTTTTTCATTCATAATCTTTTGTATATAAAAGATTTCCTCTTTCTGGGAGATTTTAGGAGTTGGTTTTTTTTTTTTTTTTTAAAGTCATCTCTAGTGTTATTAAATTTCGTGATGGTGTGTCTTACTGTCAACATTTTCCATTTATTTCACAATATTCACTGGGCTCTTTCTAGCTAAGAAGTCACAACCTTCATTTATGAGTAAGCTCCATGAGATAAGGAATTCTACTGCTTTCTTGTTCACTGCCAAATTCTCACACCTGTTACAATGTCTGGTATAGAAAAGACCCTCACTGAAAAAAGAACAAATGAACTCATGACTAATAAATAGGGGGTTTTAAAGTTGTACTTCTTTGTTTCTGCTCTGTCTTCTGGAACTCCCCTGGTTCTCCTGTTTTCTAATTTTTCTCTCCTTCTATTTTAACTCTTTGTCTCTTGGTTCTGGATTTCCCTGGTGTCTCAGATGGTAAAAGCGTCTGCCTACAATTCGGGAGACCTGAGTTCCATCCCTGGGTCAGGAAGATCCCCCTGGAGAAGGAAATGGCAACCCACTCCAGTACTCTTGTCTGGAAAATCCCTAAAAAAAAAAAAAACCTCTTAGAAGAGTATGATCATACTACATAACGTTAACATATAAATGCATTAAAACTTTGTGGAAAAATATACAAGAAGCTATTAGGAAGGACTACTGGAAGGACCTTCTACTTCTCACTTTATAGCTTCTATGCTACTGATCCTTAACTCCTGTCTGCCTCAAGCTTCACATAAAATTTGTCTAAGTCCTTTCCTGCTTGCTCTCAAACTTCAGCCTTGAAAATGGTCACTACTACTCTTTGTTCTAATCTCCACTGTAACTCTAATGCCTTTAAACTTGTCTTACAACTCATCTTTGTAATTACTTTACTTTTCATCCTCTGAGTTCCTTCTCATTTCTATACCTTCTTCTTAAAATTGAATATATCCTGATCTGTACCAAATCCTGATGTAGAAGGCTTACTCAGACTTTTGCAATATGACCTTGACCCACCATATGACTCCACTGATGTTGTTCTATCCATCATAAATCCATGTACAATAGGAAGCTTCTTTACAAATATACCACATTTAACCCTAATTCGTTTATATCAGCTTTCAACTGAAAACAAGTCCTATTCTTTTAAATGTAAGCAATTCCACCTAACCTAGAGTCATCAACAACTTTAATAAGCATGCAAATAGTCACCCATGTTATTCAGTTATTAATGCTAACTTGAGAGCAATCCCAATTCAATCTGTCTCTGTAAGTGGTCTCTAACAGGCTTTATCTCCCTTGTTGCACCCGATTACAGCCTACTCCAAAATTTCTCAAGTGCCAGCACACAATATACTTCTGCATCCTAAGTTCCCGTGTCTAACCTAGTGATATAGAACTTTATTTTTTGTTATTTTTATAACATTTTATATAACTCATAAAACAGTGCTTGTATAAAAATTCACACAGTTGCTCTCAAACTTCAGCCTTGAAAATGGTCACTACTACTCTCTGTTCTAATCTCCACTGTAACTCTAATGCCTTTAAACTTGTCTTACAACTCATTTCCAAAAAATGTCCTGGGTTTTTGTTACATTCAATTTTCTAAGGGTGCACTCAAATCAATGGTAAAATGCAGACATTATGCAATGTTTCATTATCTTTGGTAAAACTATTCTCATTATTTTGTCTCCTCACAGTATTAACTCTGATATCCACTTCGTGCAGGTCTGCTAACCTAGTGATACAGAACTTTAAAAAAATAAATACAGTAGGCCAAAAAGCAGGGTGAGAAACGAAAGTAGCGACTGTTCGTTGTTCAGTTGTGCCTGACTGTGTGACCCCACGGAGGTAGCCCGCCAGCTCCTCTGGCCATGGGATTCTCCAGGCAAGAGTACTGGAGCGGGTGGCCACTCCCTTCTCCAGGGGATCTTCCTGATCCAGGGATCCACTCACGGTATCCTGCGTGGCAGGCAGACTCGGTACCATCTGAGCCACCAGGGAAGCCCTGTCTAAATACAATTGGCTCTTGCTTTCAGCACAGCATGTCAAGTGTTCCAAAAACAAAAGCGCATCTAAATCTAGGAATACTGATTCAGAATATAGTAGTTAGAGTCAGACAGACCTACATGCAACTTCCAGTTTACCTACTTGGCAGCTTTGTAAAAGTACTCAACCTCTGTAAGTCCCAAATTCCCATTTGCAAAGTAGAACTAATAATGTCAGCCTTATGGAACTGCTGTGAGGATTAAATGAAATAGCACATGTAAAATGTTTAAATCAGCACCTGGCATTTGTCAGATCTGCTATTAACAGTAGATACTTCAGTTCCGTCATCATTATCTGACTCTCTGCAACCCCATGGACTGCAGCATGCCAGGTTTCCCTGTTCATCACCAACTCCCGGAGCTTGCTCAAACTCATGTCCAGCGAGTCAGTGATGCCATCCAACCATCTCATCCTCTGTCGTCCCCTTCTCCTTCCTACAGTCTTTCCAAGCATCAGGGTCTTTTCCAATGAGTCAGTTCTTTGCATCAGGTAGCCAAAGTACTGGAGTTTCAGCTTCACCATCAGTCCTTCCAGTGAACATTCAGGACTGATTTCCTTTAGGATGGACTGGTTTGAACTCCTTGCTTTCCAAGGGACTCTCAAGAGTCTTCCCCAACACCACAGTTCAAAAGCATCAATTATTCCATGCTCAGCTTTCTTTACAGTCCATACAGGACTACTGGAAAAACCATAGCTTTGACTAGATGGACCTTTGTCAGCAAAGTAATGTCTCTGCTTTTTAATATGCTCTCTAGGTTGGTCATAGCTTTTCTTCCAAGGAGCAAGTATCTTTTAACTTCATGGCTACAGTCATCATCAAACTGATCACATGGACCACAGCCTTGTCTAACTCAATGAAACTACAAGCATACGGACACCCAAGACAGACGGGTCATGGTAGAGAGTTCTAACAAAATGTGGTCTACTGGAGAAGGGAACAGCAAACCATTTCAGTATTCGTACCTTGAGAATTCCATGAACAGTATGAAAAGTAGATACTTACATTAGAGCACTGCTCCTAAAAAAAAGACCTAGAATCAAGATTTAAAAGCTGGAAAACATCTCAGAAATCACATTCCAACTGTAACACTCTGTAGATGAGGAAACAAAGTTCCAGAAAGTAACTAGAGCTGGCTTACCTGAAATCACTACACTATCTAATGACAGAGTTACAATTAAACCTTAGGTTTCCAAGTCCTAACTTGGATATCCTTACTATTCCAAATATTTCTTGGCCATCTCTCTTATATCCATCAAGACACTTAATTTCTCTAATCTCAACTTCTTCAATGACAAATTATAAGTATAGGACAAGATCATGGGTCCATCTAGCTCCAAAATTCTCGTTCCATGATTCACATGGGCCCTAAACTGGCTAACTTAAAAGCATGCCCATAGAAAAAAGGTCAAATATATTTCCAATCTTTATATATACTTAGCTTTCTTGTAGGTACTTTCAAAACTCTAAAATTTAGTTACTAATAGTTACATGAAAGCAGTCAAGTCAGGGAAAAAAGTAGCCAAGTCAATAAGAGAGAATATCAAAACTAATTACAAATTAAGTTACTTGTAACTAAATTGGGTTTACAAACATTAAACAATTAACTTGATACTAAGTGAAATGAAAGACTTAAATATCAAACAGTTTTTAAATATCTAACATATAATTAAAACTGATCTGCATATTTTAAGCAAGTTTAGACTTGCTTGATTCAATAAATATGGACAGACCAAAAAATATATCAAAATAAGAATTCTAAAAAGAGACTTTTTTTGTTTTTTAAGGCATTTGCTACCTATCAGTGAAAGGTTGTTGCTGAACCATGAAAAGATGCCAGGATTCTTGGCCTCCGGAGGAGAAGAATTCAATCCGGAGCCAGAGACAAGGCTTGATCGCTCAGAGCTTTTGTGTAATAAAGTTTTATTAAAGTATAAAGGAGAGAGTGGTCATGTATGGATGTGAGAGTTGGACTGTGAAGAAAGCTGAGCGCCGAAGAATTGATGCTTTTGAACTGTGGTGTTGGAGAAGACTCTTGAGAGTCCCTTGGACTGCAAGGAAATCCAACCAGTCCATCCTAAAGGAGATCAGCCCTGGGATTTCTTTGGAGGAAATGATGCTGAAGCTGAAACTCCAGTACTTTGGCCACCTCATGCGAAGAATTGACTCATTGGAAAAGACTCTGATGCTGGGAGGGATTGCGGGCAGGAGAAGGGAACAACAGAGGATGAGATGGCTAGATGGCATCACCAACTCGATGGACGTGAGTTTGAGTGAACTCCGGGAACTGGTGATGAGGCCTGGTGTGCTGCAATTCATGGGGTCGCAAAGAGTCGGACATGACTGAGTGACTGAACTGAAAGGAGAGAGAGAAAGCTTCTGATATAGGCATCAGAAAGGGGCAGAAAGAGTACCCCCTTGCTAGTGTTAGCAGTGGAGTTAGATACTCTCCAATGAATCAAAAGAATGTCTGGAGGTTGTAAAGACCTCATCAGACCTACTCCCATAATTTACATTTTAAAACAACAGGATTAGCCAGAAAGTTTAATCCAGAGACTGTCCTCAGGCAGGATACATTATTGTTAAATAATCTTAAGGAATGTAGAAGGGGGAAAAAAAGTTTGTCCTTTCTTCCTCCTTGAGAATTCCAGACCCCTCTCTCCTTAGGGACCCCTAGATTTCTTCTCAACCTGCCTAGGAAATGACTCTCTCATTCCCTTTTCTTTTAGGAGAATTATGTTGCCAAGGGAAAGGGGCGTCGTTTTCATTCCATAACTACTTCCTGCTGTTTAGGGGCGTGGTCCCTAAACTGTTGAGCAACACATTCTCCTAACCTTCATATTGAAGGTCTCTGATCCAGGGGCCCCAAGTAATAGTTGGAGGAGGCTATGGCACTCGTAGGAACTTGGACAACCATTTGTAACTTAAAAGCCTTCATGTGACAAGAAACAAATCCAGTTACACAGTTACAGATGCAGGGAGCAAACAGCAAAAATAGAACAATCAGAATTATTGTAATTAAGATAGCTTTCCACCATGGGGAACTACTTAACGTCTCCCGAAGTGAGGCAACTGAGGCTTCAGGAGTATCCACAGCCTCAGTCATCTTGTTCATGTTTAGTAAAATGAGTAACATTAGTGCTCATATCAGGTATATATGTACAGCATTGGGTATGAATAATGGCACAAGTTCCTCCTTGTGCAGCTGTCAGAATATCTAAAGCCAATCTGTTTTGTAAGACTACCTTTTTAATTTGCTCTTGTTTAGCATTAAGAGCTGAAATAGCTTTCTGAGAATCTTGTAATGCCTGTTGAGTAAAATTAGCCAAAGCATCCACTCGTACCATAACTCGTAACATCCACTCATAGCATAATTACTCCTCTCTGGAGTTCCCAGAGAGGGAACAAACAATGCAGCCAAATAATCATACCAGTGAAATACAGACCTTGCCCACTGAGTTTTAAGGTGTGGTAAATTAGCAGGCTCTTTTGGAAGCTCTGAAAATATAAAGCCAGGAGTAAAGATGTGCACCTGTAGCAGCTCCACCAGGGTGCACACGCAGGGTGTCAAGGCTCCACAGCCCCCCTCCTTGTCTCTTGGGGCTCCCGGGGTGCTGGGGCCACAGTGCTGCCTCCACCCCAGTCACAGCCCACACTCCCACTGCCATCCTACCACCCATCGCGCACCACTTTTCATTGTTTAAGTCTAAAAAATTCCTGAGAGAACTAGGAAAGAGAAATAATAAAATTTCCTAAAGAACCTGTTGGCCATCTCAAAAATTCCAGAATGTGCTGAAGAACTACTATGTAAAATTCCAGAATCTAATAAAAATTCTAATCTACTAGCTATGAATTCTTGTTATAGAAGATATGTAGAATGTCAGTTTCAAAGTAGGACACAAAATTCATAAAATTAAAATCCATCCTGAGTAGTATCATCTCTTATAACGCAAAAATCCCTGAGAAAGACTCTCCAAATAGCAGATGACTTATAATTCAGGTTCCCAAGGAAACAGCCTGAGATGGAAATCTGCAAGCGGGTTTATTGGACGAGCTCTCAAGAACACTTATGCGGGCAGAGGCAGCGCAATTGGCCCAANGTGGTCTACTGGAGAAGGGAACAGCAAACCATTTCAGTATTCGTACCTTGAGAATTCCATGAACAGTATGAAAAGTAGATACTTACATTAGAGCACTGCTCCTAAAAAAAAGACCTAGAATCAAGATTTAAAAGCTGGAAAACATCTCAGAAATCACATTCCAACTGTAACACTCTGTAGATGAGGAAACAAAGTTCCAGAAAGTAACTAGAGCTGGCTTACCTGAAATCACTACACTATCTAATGACAGAGTTACAATTAAACCTTAGGTTTCCAAGTCCTAACTTGGATATCCTTACTATTCCAAATATTTCTTGGCCATCTCTCTTATATCCATCAAGACACTTAATTTCTCTAATCTCAACTTCTTCAATGACAAATTATAAGTATAGGACAAGATCATGGGTCCATCTAGCTCCAAAATTCTCGTTCCATGATTCACATGGGCCCTAAACTGGCTAACTTAAAAGCATGCCCATAGAAAAAAGGTCAAATATATTTCCAATCTTTATATATACTCAGCTTTCTTGTAGGTACTTTCAAAACTCTAAAATTTAGTTACTAATAGTTACATGAAAGCAGTCAAGTCAGGGAAAAAAGTAGCCAAGTCAATAAGAGAGAATATCAAAACTAATTACAAATTAAGTTACTTGTAACTAAATTGGGTTTACAAACATTAAACAATTAACTTGATACTAAGTGAAATGAAAGACTTAAATATCAAACAGTTTTTAAATATCTAACATATAATTAAAACTGATCTGCATATTTTAAGCAAGTTTAGACTTGCTTGATTCAATAAATATGGACAGACCAAAAAATATATCAAAATAAGAATTCTAAAAAGAGACTTTTTTTGTTTTTTAAGGCATTTGCTACCTATCAGTGAAAGGTTGTTGCTGAACCATGAAAAGATGCCAGGATTCTTGGCCTCCGGAGGAGAAGAATTCAATCCGGAGCCAGAGACAAGGCTTGATCGCTCAGAGCTTTTGTGTAATAAAGTTTTATTAAAGTATAAAGGAGAGAGTGGTCATGTATGGATGTGAGAGTTGGACTGTGAAGAAAGCTGAGCGCCGAAGAATTGATGCTTTTGAACTGTGGTGTTGGAGAAGACTCTTGAGAGTCCCTTGGACTGCAAGGAAATCCAACCAGTCCATCCTAAAGGAGATCAGCCCTGGGATTTCTTTGGAGGAAATGATGCTGAAGCTGAAACTCCAGTACTTTGGCCACCTCATGCGAAGAATTGACTCATTGGAAAAGACTCTGATGCTGGGAGGGATTGCGGGCAGGAGAAGGGAACAACAGAGGATGAGATGGCTAGATGGCATCACCAACTCGATGGACGTGAGTTTGAGTGAACTCCGGGAACTGGTGATGAGGCCTGGTGTGCTGCAATTCATGGGGTCGCAAAGAGTCGGACATGACTGAGTGACTGAACTGAAAGGAGAGAGAGAAAGCTTCTGATATAGGCATCAGAAAGGGGCAGAAAGAGTACCCCCTTGCTAGTGTTAGCAGTGGAGTTAGATACTCTCCAATGAATCAAAAGAATGTCTGGAGGTTGTAAAGACCTCATCAGACCTACTCCCATAATTTACATTTTAAAACAACAGGATTAGCCAGAAAGTTTAATCCAGAGACTGTCCTCAGGCAGGATACATTATTAAATAATCTTAAGGAATGTAGAAGGGGGAAAAAAAGTTTGTCCTTTCTTCCTCCTTGAGAATTCCAGACCCCTCTCTCCTTAGGGACCCCTAGATTTCTTCTCAACCTGCCTAGGAAATGACTCTCTCATTCCCTTTTCTTTTAGGAGAATTATGTTGCCAAGGGAAAGGGGCGTCGTTTTCATTCCATAACTACTTCCTGCTGTTTAGGGGCGTGGTCCCTAAACTGTTGAGCAACACATTCTCCTAACCTTCATATTGAAGGTCTCTGATCCAGGGGCCCCAAGTAATAGTTGGAGGAGGCTATGGCACTCGTAGGAACTTGGACAACCATTTGTAACTTAAAAGCCTTCATGTGACAAGAAACAAATCCAGTTACACAGTTACAGATGCAGGGAGCAAACAGCAAAAATAGAACAATCAGAATTATTGTAATTAAGATAGCTTTCCACCATGGGGAACTACTTAACGTCTCCCGAAGTGAGGCAACTGAGGCTTCAGGAGTATCCACAGCCTCAGTCATCTTGTTCATGTTTAGTAAAATGAGTAACATTAGTGCTCATATCAGGTATATATGTACAGCATTGGGTATGAATAATGGNGTAATTAAGATAGCTTTCCACCATGGGGAACTACTTAACGTCTCCCGAAGTGAGGCAACTGAGGCTTCAGGAGTATCCACAGCCTCAGTCATCTTGTTCATGTTTAGTAAAATGAGTAACATTAGTGCTCATATCAGGTATATATGTACAGCATTGGGTATGAATAATGGCACAAGTTCCTCCTTGTGCAGCTGTCAGAATATCTAAAGCCAATCTGTTTTGTAAGACTACCTTTTTAATTTGCTCTTGTTTAGCATTAAGAGCTGAAATAGCTTTCTGAGAATCTTGTAATGCCTGTTGAGTAAAATTAGCCAAAGCATCCACTCGTACCATAACTCGTAACATCCACTCATAGCATAATTACTCCTCTCTGGAGTTCCCAGAGAGGGAACAAACAATGCAGCCAAATAATCATACCAGTGAAATACAGACCTTGCCCACTGAGTTTTAAGGTGTGGTAAATTAGCAGGCTTTTTTGGAAGCTCTGAAAATATAAAGCCAGGAGTAAAGATGTGCACCTGTAGCAGCTCCACCAGGGTGCACACGCAGGGTGTCAAGGCTCCACAGCCCCCCTCCTTGTCTCTTGGGGCTCCCGGGGTGCTGGGGCCACAGTGCTGCCTCCACCCCAGTCACAGCCCACACTCCCACTGCCATCCTACCACCCATCGCGCACCACTTTTCATTGTTTAAGTCTAAAAAATTCCTGAGAGAACTAGGAAAGAGAAATAATAAAATTTCCTAAAGAACCTGTTGGCCATCTCAAAAATTCCAGAATGTGCTGAAGAACTACTATGTAAAATTCCAGAATCTAATAAAAATTCTAATCTACTAGCTATGAATTCTTGTTATAGAAGATATGTAGAATGTCAGTTTCAAAGTAGGACAAAAAATTCATAAAATTAAAATCCATCCTGAGTAGTATCATCTCTTATAACGCAAAAATCCCTGAGAAAGACTCTCCAAATAGCAGATGACTTATAATTCAGGTTCCCAAGGAAACAGCCTGAGATGGAAATCTGCAAGCGGGTTTATTGGACGAGCTCTCAAGAACACTTATGCGGGCAGAGGCAGCGCAATTGGCCCAAGCAAGAAGCTGAACAGCACTGCCGTAACACAGTGGTAAGCAGTCTCAGTAACCCTACTACGAGTCCTAAAGCTAGAATGACCCTTCATACTAGTCTCCAACAAAGACGAGAGGAGGATTCTCTGCATCCCTTCATCTACCAGGGATGAAATGTAGGCTGCTTCCAGGAAGGGGACAGAAACTTGGATGAGGAAGCCATGATTCCAAGCAATTAAAAGAATGTGCCTCTATCCTGATGGGGGATCTATGTCCCACACCAAAGTGTCCACTGCAATAAATGTACCTTACTTGTATCTGCTGCTGCTGCTAAGTCACTTCAGTCGTCTCCAACTCTGTGGGACCCCATAGACGGCAGTCCACCAGGCTCCCCCATCCCTGGGATTCTCCAGGCAAGAACACTGGAGCGGTTGGGGGGGCGGGGTGGGTATGTTCCTTTGGTTTTATTTCTATTTGTCTGATTTTGCATTTACCATTTGTCTGGGGTACATTTTTTATTTCCTAGTTTTTTGTTTCTTTTTTGTTTGTTTTATTCCCTCTTACTGCCATTCCAGGAAGAATGAAGAGGCTGTTACAAAGAGTTGGACACAACTCGGCAACAACAAATTGCCATAACAACCAACCTGTGGGATCTTGGTTCCATGGCCAGAGATCAAGCCTTTGCCTCTGGGGTTAAAATTAAAACCAAAAATTTAAGACCTAAATCTAAGACTAGAAACTATAAAACTCTGAGAGGAAAATACAGGCAGAATACTCTTTGTCATAATTCACACCAAGATCCTTTATGACCCGCCTCCTACAGTAATGGAAATAAAAACAAAAATAAACAAATGGGACCTAATTAAAACTTAAAAGCTTTTGCATAGGAAAGGAAACCATAAACAAGACGAAAACACAACTCTCAGAATGGGAGAAAATAGTTGTAAATGAAGCAACTGACAAAGGATTAAATCTCCAAAATATACAAGCAATTCATGCCACTCAATATCAGAAAAACAAACAACCCAATCAAAAAATGGGCAGAAGACTTAAACATTTCACCAAAGATACATTAGGAAAGGAAACCATAAACAAGACGAAAACACAACTCTCAGAATGGGAGAAAATAGTTGTAAATGAAGCAACTGACAAAGGATTAAATCTCCAAAATATACAAGCAATTCATGCCACTCAATATCAGAAAAACAAACAACCCAATCAAAAAATGGGCAGAAGACTTACACATTTCACCAAAGATACACAGATAAAGACATACAGCTCATAAGCATCGCTTATTAAAATAGAAATGTAAATCAAAACTACAACGAGGATATCACCTCACACCAGTCAGAACGGCCAGCACCAAAAAATCTACAAACAGTAGACACTTAGAGAGGACATGTAGAAAAGGGAGCCCCTTGCCCAGTTGGTGGGAGTGTAAACTGATACAGCCACTATGGAGGAAAGAATGGAGATTATAAACTACTAGGAATAAAACTACCATATGACTCAGCAATCTCATCCCTGGGCATATGCCCTGAGAAAATCCCAATTCTAAAAGACACATGTACCCACTGTTCACTACAACACTATTTACAATAGCCAGAACAGGAAAGCAACCTGGATGTCCGTCAACATGACTGGATAAAGAAGTTGTGGTACATATAATATACAATGGAATTACTCAGCCATCAAAAGAAACACATCTGAGTCAGTTCTAGTAAGGTGGATGAAACTAGAGCCTGTTATACAGTGAAGAAAGAGAAAAACAAATATTGTATATTAATCCACATAAATGGAATCTAGAAAAATAGTTCTGATGAAACCCATTTGCAGGGCAGCAGTAGAGACACAGACGTAGAGAACTGACTTGTGGACACAGCAGGGAAAGGACAGGGTGCGACAAACTGAGAGAGCAGCACTGAAACATATACATTACCATATGTAAAACAGAGCGCCAGCGGGAATTTGCTATATGGTGCACGCTCCACCTGGTGCTCTGTGACAATCTAGAGGGTGGGAAGAGGTGGGAGGAAGGTTCAAGAGGGAGGGGACATATGTATACCTATGGCTGATTCATGTAGATGTATAGCAGAAATCAACATGCCACTGTAAAGCAATTATCCTCCAATTAAAAATGAATTTTTTTAAATTACAAATGCAATAATGCACAGAGAGGGGATTTCACTTCAAAATGCTGTTAAACTGTCCACTATGCTACAAGCCCTAGGCTTCTTCTCAATTTTCCTTTTCTGAACTTCTCAAATTTCCATGATGGACATGATTTATATTTGTAACTAGAAAATATGTTCTTTTATTATTTCTAAATATTTTAAAACTAAATCATTGCTTTAAACATTTAGAAGTTGAAAACAGATATAATAAGATTATATCAGAAAAATTAATGCCTTACAGAACAAAATAAATATATACTTAAATCTAACTAAATATGACCTCTTAATCGACCCCCACAACATTGTATTTTGGCATGGCACTATACAAAGAGAGAAATTCTTAAAACAATATCCAAATATTATTCAGTTAATAAAGTCCAAATAAAGTATCACTGAGACCCTAGAAAAAATTTTTGTATTAGTATACATATGTAAAACTTAACCACAGTCTAATCTTAAAAATTAAAATGAGGGGGAAAATGTGTTTTTAAATCCCATCTACTGGTATGAGCCATGCAATACTTAAACAGATGTCTATGCAACTAGGTTATTCATGTTATTGTATTAAATATATCAATCATAGTGCATGCAATGGCCAGGGATCTATCCTAATGTAAAATACCCTATCCTCAATACCATGGATTATATTGAGAACATAGTCCAAGACAATCAGGTTATATGACCCCATAACGCCAAGTAACCAAATGTGATCACCTGGACCCAACAGCAGCCACCCACAAGCTAGCTAGCAACCAATAAAAATGGCTCAGTGGCAAAGCAAACAAACAAACCCCAGTGTGAAGGATGAACTACCACTGAACTTCAAGCATAGGCCTTTAAATTGCAGACCATGAAGAAAAATGACTAATTATTCACACAAACTGGCACTAAACAGATATATAGTACAGCCATGAGGTAAATAAGAGTATAATCCAGCCAAAATACCACTGCTTCTTGAGAGTACAGAAGCTCTTAAAGAAAAAACCAGAGTTAAGAAAATTAGCTAGCACCAAATGAACCTAACCAGAACTATAATCTAATCACTGTTTCCAAGCCAGAGTAAAGCTTATGTCTAGAATGATCTGTAAAAGATGTGTTTCATGGTATCACAGTTCCTAGAAGGAAGAATCTTAAGAATCAAATGACCTCACTCCACTCCCAACCTCACTTGACTAAACCAGCAGTGAACATCTGACCCAGAGGAAGCAACTTTACTATTGGCCAACCAGAGACTTTTACACATTATCCAATAAGAAAAGATAAGGAGGACATTTTAGATTCTTCTCTTGGGGTATGGAAGTTGAGACATCTGGCCAGTTGGCTATGCAAAGGCAAAGTGAAAAGCAAGTAGAATCATGTGGCCAGATGCTCGCTTGAGCACACTAAGCAAGCAAGGAAGATGGACACAGAGATGCAGAGACCAAACGCCACTGGTCCGTGAGATTGTGTGAGATGAAAGAGAGGCCTCTCCTCCTAACACCACTCTAGGTTCCACTGTCTAGAGACCCAACTGTACAGCAATTCTTGTTCTTAGATCACTTTGAAAACTTACAATAAATCCTTTCAATTTAGACTGATTGAGGAAGTTTATAATCCTTAAAAGTAAAAGGCATTTATTAGAATATTGTCCAAGGATGACAAGTTACATTCACGCATTTAAAATTTAATTAACTACTGTTTCCTCTCATGGAAAAGTAAGTCTGTGCTCCTGTTTCTGGGCCCTTACTTCCCAGCCAATCATTTCTCCCCATGACCCTCCTGAAACTGAAGTAGGTATGACCTAACTATTCAGGTTCAGTCTGGCTCCAGAGTTCTTTACCATTGCAATCAGTGGGCACTGCTCAATCCTTATCTGACTTCATGTCTCTTCAATATGCACACGTATCTAATACTTGCCTCCACTTGTCTCCTGAGCGCTGGACCTAGTGAATATCTATTGGGATGTCCAAACCTCTGCTTGACACTCATCTTCTCCCAAAAGCTGTTCTTCCTCCTCCTCTATTCTTCATCTGAGTCCATTCCACACAGACTACTCACAAGTCGGTAAGTCCTATCAATTCTCTTAACTTTCCTGAAAATCTATCCTTTCACTATTCCCAAAGCCATCGTCTGATTCAAGTTTCTGACAACACCTCAGTTCAGTCACTCAGTCGTGTCCGACTCTTTGTGACCCCATGAATCGCAGCACGCCAGACCTCCCTGTCCATCACCAACTCCTGGAGTTCACTCAGACTCACGTCCATTGAGTCCATGATGCCATCCAGCCATCTCATCCTCGGTCGTCCTCTTCTCCTCCTGCCCCCAATCCCTCCCAGCATCAGAGTCTTTTCCAATGAGTCAACTCTTCGCATGAGGTGGCCAAAGTACTGGAGTTTCAGCTTTAGCATCATTCCCTCCAAATAAATCCCAGGGTTGATCTCCTTCAGAATGGATTGGTTGGATCTCCTTGCAGTCCAAGGGACTCTCAAGAGTCTTCTCCAACACCACAGTTCAAAAACATCAATTCTTCACCGCTCAGCCTTCTTCACAGTCCAACTTTCACATCCATACATGACCACAGGAAAAACCATAGCCTT
>SJYX01000929.1:135093-164550 GCA_006410675.1 Oreotragus oreotragus
CTTTTATGCATTGAAGAAGGAAATGGCAACCCACTCCAGTGTTCTTGCCTGGAGAATCCCAGGGATGGGGGAGCCTGGTGGGCTGCCGTCTCTGGGGTCACACAGAGTCGGACACGACTGAAGCGACTTAGCAGCATGTATGGATGTGAGAGCTGGACCATAAAGAAGGCTGAGCACTGAAGGATTGATGCTTTTAAACTGCGGTGTTAGAAAAGACTCTTGAGAGTCCCTTAGACAGCAAGAAGATCCAAACAGTCCATCCTAAAGGAAATCAACCCTGAATATTTACTGGAAGGACTGATGCTGAAACTGAAGCTCAAATACTTTGGCCACCTGATGTGAAGAGCTGATTCACTGGAAAAGACCCTGATGCTGGGAAAAATTGAGGTCAAGAAGAGAAGAGGGTGACAGAAGATGAGATGGTTGTATGGCATCACCAACTCAATGGACATGAGTTTGAGTAAACTCCGGGAGTTGGTGATGGACAGGGAAGCCTGGTTTGCTGCAGTTCGTGGGTTCACAAAGAATCAAACACAACTTAATGAGTGAACAGAACAGAAACCGCATATACTGAAATTCTAACCCCCAAAACTAACAGTATTTCTAGGTTGCACCTTCAGGAGATGAGTAGGTCATGAGGGTGGAGCCCTCAAGAATGTGATTAGTGTTCTTATAAAAGAAACCATAAAGAACTCTCTGGTCTCTTCCTTCATGTGAGGATACAAGAAATCAGTGACTCAGATGTGGCCCCTCACCCAACCATGCTGGCACACTGATCTCAGCCTTCCAGCCTTCATGACTATGAGCAATCGATTTCTGCCACCCAGTCTGTGGAATTTTGTTAAAGCAGCCTAAACTAAGACAGAAGGGTACATGATCATTTCCATAACAATTGCTTTACAAACTAATATCTTCCTACTTGGGAAGATGTGGTTCAAAGCCAGTAGTACTGAGAGCAATCCAACATCTTTGTTCCTACTCAGCAGTCTTTTTTCTTTTGGTTTAATATATACGTATTTATGTTTCTTAACCCTGGAGAAAGGAAATGGCAATCCACTCCAGTCTTCTGGCCTGGAAACTTCCACAGACAGAGGAGCCTGGCAGGCCACAGTAGTCCATGGGGTCGCAAAGAGTTGCCCGTGACTAAATGACTGAGCACATGATTCTTAACTCTTCAAAATTTCCCAATATTTATGCTGCTGCTGCTGCTAAGTCACTTCAGTCATGTCCGACTCTGTGTGACCCCATAGACGGCAGCCCACCAGGCTCCCCCATCCCTGGGATTCTCCATGCAAGAATACTGGAGTGGGTTGCCATTTCCTTCTCCAATGCATGAAAGAGAAAAGTGAAAGTGAAGTCGCTCAGTCTGTCCGACTGTTAGCGACCCCATGGACTGCAGCCCACCAGGCTACTCCGTCCATTGGATTTTCCAGGCAAGAGTACTGGGGTGGGGTGCCATTGCCTTCCCCGAATATTTATGAGGAACAACCTATTCTCTGCCTTCTGTAAATCAGAACATTTTTTCTCCTGGTTAATTTCATGTGTGACCACCAAACGATTCATTTCCAAGTAGACGCAAACGCATGAAAAATTACAACACGGTAAGTAAAGTGCAGATGCTGACTGTATAAATAAGGCAGAGACAGTTTAAGGATTCTAAAGGATGCACACAGGACTACTCACCAGGTATTTGGCAGTGATGAGTTTTTATTCTTCTCAACTGAATTGTTCAGTTTTAACAAATTACATTAGCATCATTGAACCAGCTAATTGAAGTCTGGTGTCAATTTGTGTTTCTTTCAACCCTTGAGGGATGGATGAGGAGGGAGGCAAAGGCAAGAACTTCAAAGCAGTGGGAAGATACATGAATCCTCCAGAAGTCTCTACTGATTTTCTCCATACTCTAGTTGACTTAACTCTAAGAAAAGTATCAGGTCTCCATTGAGTTTCTTTGGAAGCAGGTTTAGGAAATTATGTTTAAAAGTTTATTAAAAATCATATATGTATGTATATATATATGCATGTATATACATATACGGTCATGGTTAAGTCTATTACACTTAAACCTCAAATAAAGTCAGTAGGGGCTTCCCTGGCTCAGTGGGAAAGAATCTGCCTGCCAATATAGGAGATGCGGGTTCAATCCCTGGTTGAGGAAGATCCCCTGGAGAACAATACAGCAACCCATTTCAGTATTCTTGAGCTTAGGACAGAGGAGCCTGGTGGGCTACAGTCCAAGGGGTTGCAAAGAGTCAGACACAACTTAGCAACTGAACAACAGCAAGAGTTGATAAAGTACGAAATAGACCACAGAATCATGTAGAAGTGGCACAACAAAAATTCCGGTCTTCCTTTGTGGCTCAGCTGGTAAAAAAATCTGTCTGCAATGCGGAAGACCTGGGTTCAGTCCCTGGGTTGGGAAGATCCCCTGGAGAAGGGAAAGGCTACCCACTCTAGTTTTCTGGCCTGGAGAGTTCCATGGACTGTATAGTCCATGGGGTCACGAAGAGTCGGACATGGCTGAGCAACATTGTAAGTTGGTACAGCTGTACTTACTTTCCATACTATGGAAAACAGACTGGAGGTTGCTCAGAAAATTAAAGATAGAGTGACCATATGATCCAGCAATTCCTGGGCATATATCCAAACAAAACTCCAATCCAAAAAGATACATGCATCCCTATGTTCATAACAGCATTATTCACAATAGCCAAGACATGGAAGCAACCGAAATGCCCATCAACAGATGAATGGATAAAGGAGATATGGTGTTCATCTATTCATATATATGACATTCATAGATACCATTCATACATATATGTGTGTATATAGGTATATAGTACTCAGCCATAAAGAAAGAATGAAATAAGGCCATTTGTCACAACATGACTGTAACTAGAGAGTATCATATTAAGTGAAGTCAGACAGAGAAAGACAAATACCAGGACTACCCTGGCAGTCCAGTGATTAAGACTGTTTCCACTGCTGGGGCACAGAATCCTCTAGCTCACTTCAAAATGTCTAAACTCTGAACTGACTCATCACGCCTCTCTTTAGCCCACCCTTCTCTCACTTCCCTATGACCTCCTGGGCTCCCATACCATTGCTGGCACCACCATACCCAAGCTAGAAATCTGCCATCTTTACCTGTTCTCCTTTTATTTCTGCCCACATTTAATTAATCACCCTGTTCTGTAAATGCTGCTTTACATCATCCCGGTTTTCAAGTCACTCCTTTCTGACCTAGGAGCAATTCCTTTCTGATCTTGTTCTTGCATCCATCTAATTCATTCTCTACCCCACAGCATGAGTGATGTTACTAAAGCACAAACCTGATCTTCACTACTCCCCAGCTTAAAATTCCTCACTAGTCCCCATCATTTGAGGACAAAACCCCCAAACTGTGATTTGCAAAGCCTTCCATGTCACTTGATGTTAGTTTCTTTTTGCACTGTACGCTTCAGGCATGCTGAACTACTGCAGTTTTCTTGCTCAGCACAGTCTCTCCCTGACTTCTGGGCCTCACTTGGCTGAATGTTTGCTACATTCATCTTCCTTTTGTCTGTTTAATTCCTACTCTTTCCGAACTCTCGCCCTGCCCCCAGTTAAGCTACGGGGCCTATACATATCTCCATAATGTACTCAACACTTTTAAGGATGAGAAGGGAACATCACAGACTCAAAAAACACTTTAAGTTACCTGAAAATTCTATCCCCGAGGAGCATCATTCGGCAACCTCCTCTTGTTCTGAATAAAGACCCTGCAGATTTTCAATTATAATTGGCTTCTCAGGTAGTTTTGTCTTTAAAGAGTAAATGCACTTATCCTGTTGAGGCAAACAGAACAATCCACATGAATGTTTTATTGCCCACTGTAAATTAATAAAATGGCATTTCAGTCACTGTAAGCATGAGTACAATGAGTCTTCCAAGAGAAGACTTCACTTTCAACGTGCTTGACAAAAATTAAAGTTTTGAGAATGCAAAACAGATTCAGAGCTTGTACCACAGTGAATTTACCAGTGTAAATACACTTCCTGAGGTCTCTTGACAGCTAGCCAGCTGGCCTCCCTAGGCAGTATAATTAGAAAGATGAGTTGTATAGAACTTAGACTGACTGCACTTCCATCTTCTCTAATGATTTGATAGAAACTCATTGATAGAAGATTTCACAGACCATCTAATCGCTTGCTAAGTTGCTAAGTCACTTCAGTCGTGTCCAACTCTGTGCGACCCCATAGACGGCAGCCCACCAGGCTCCCCTGTCCCTGGGATTCTCCAGGCAAGAACACTGGAGTGGGTTGCCATTTCCTACTCCAATGCATGAAAGCAAAGAGTGAAAGTGAAGTCGCTCAGTCATGTCCGACTTAGCAACCCCATGGACTGCAGGCTACCAGGCTCCTCCACCCATGGGATTTTCCAGGCAAGAGTACTGGAGTGGGGTGCCATTGCCTTCTCCGACAGATGGCTTAGAATAGTCTGAAAATCTAAAGTAGACTATTACAGTCAGGGCTCAAATAAATGGTCCTTTGTAAAATACTAATCTGAAAATGTCTTGCCACCACAGGTAGCATGAATGAGAAGTGGGAGATGATAAAGTACTTTACATAACAATTATTATTGACAGTTAAATTATTATTGTGTAAAAAATATTCTGGGTGGAAGAATGCCTCTTTCTTTCTCCCCTTCTCTCTCGCTTATATCCATCTGTATTAAGAAAATTAAGGGAGAAAAAAAATCTACCTGATAACTCAGGGCAATCACTTATTCATGTTATCACTTCTAAATGATATTACAATAGTATACTTGATGTCAGCATTGCAAGATTACATAAAAAATAACACATTGTGCACTTTTTAAAAATGTTTTAAGAACCATGCTTGTTACAGGTTAATTGGCTAAAAGTGGGATCCAAAAATATATTTCACTTGACAGATTTTGGCTAATATATAAAATGTATACTTAGTTGACAAAAAACAAGCAAACAAATTGATCTGCAAAGAAAATTAAGAACAATTTTTGGAAAATACCATTTCCTTCTCCCTTTTACCTTGTAGGGAAAGAAAACCTTTTCCTCTACCCTCTTAGCTCAAGTACCTGCAGAGNCCCACCAGGCTCCCCTGTCCCTGGGATTCTCCAGGCAAGAACACTGGAGTGGGTTGCCATTTCCTTCTCCAATGCATGAAAGCAAAGAGTGAAAGTGAAGTCGCTCAGTCATGTCTGACTTAGCAACCCCATGGACTCCAGGCTACCAGGCTCCTCCATCCATGGGATTTTCCAGGCAAGAGTACTGGTGTGGGGTGCCATTGCCTTCTCCGATAGATGGCTTAGAATAGTCTGAAAATCTAAAGTAGACTATTACAGTCAGGGCTCAAATAAATGGTCCTTTGTAAAATACTAATCTGAAAATGTCTTGCCACCACAGGTAGCATGAATGAGAAGTGGGAGATGATAAAGTACTTTACATAACAATTATTATTGACAGTTAAATTATTATTGTGTAAAAAATATTCTGGGTGGAAGAATGCCTCTTTCTTTCTCCCCTTCTCTCTCGCTTATATCCATCTGTATTAAGAAAATTAAGGGAGAAAAAAATCTACCTGATAACTCAGGGCAATCACTTATTCATGTTATCACTTCTAAATGATATTACAATAGTATACTTGATGTCAGCATTGCAAGATTACATAAAAAATAACACATTGTATACTTTTTAAAAATGTTTTAAGAACCATGCTTGTTACAGGTTAATTGGCTAAAAGTGGGATCCAAAAATATATTTCACTTGACAGATTTTGGCTAATATATAAAATGTATACTTAGTTGACAAAAAACAAGCAAACAAATTGATCTGCAAAGAAAATTAAGAACAATTTTTGGAAAATACCATTTCCTTCTCCCTTTTACCTTGTAGGGAAAGAAAACCTTTTCCTCTACCCTCTTAGCTCAAGTACCTGCAGAGGTACAAATTAAACTAATAAAAAATAGATTAACAGGAGAAAAGGCATACAAGTTTTATTAAAGTTAGTATTTACATGTGTATGATAACTTCACCCCCTCTCCCCCTAAAAAAAGAAGTGAAAAATCCAAAGAAGTGGTTAGACTTAGAGGCTTATATATCATTTTAACAAATGGTGATATATTGTAGAGAAGTTACTAGACAAAGCAAAGGGAGTTTTGGCTTCTAGGGCAGATGAGTTGTGGGGAAAGTGACCAGAAAATATATGAGTAGAAGGAATGGAGGATAAGTGTTATGTGAGTGTTTTGTTTACGCGAACTCATCTCAGTGCCAGCTTTCCATCTCCAAGACTGTAAGTTAATTAAAAAGCAGACCATTAATAAATTAATTGAACAGCAGGCAATAACTAGTAGCCCACATAAGCAAACCAAAACCTAAGCCTGGACCTCCCTGGTGGTGCAGTGGATAAGAATCTGCCTGTCAGTGCAGTGGACGCGGTTTCGATCCCTGGTCTGGGAAGGTCCCACACGCCGCAGAGCAGCTAGACCTGTGGGCCACAACTGCCGGGCCCAAGTTCTAAAGCCCCTGAGCTGCAGAACCGAGCCCACGTTTCAGTTACGAAAGCCTGCGTGCCTAGAGCCCCTGCTTCACAGGAGAAGCCACCGCAATGAGAAGCCCAAACCCTGCAACCAGAGAAAGCCCGTGCATAGCAACAGAGACCCAGCACAAGCAAATAAATAAAATTTAAAAACAATCCAAAACACTAACTCTAAGACTGAACTGCCTTAAGGTTAAGAAATCAAAACCTAAGGACAACCTGTCACGAACAGCCAACCAGGCTTTCTCAGTTGGTGCAACTGCTCAAGCTATGAAGTGAAGTGAAAGTGAAGTCGCTCAGTCTTGCCCGACTCTTTGCAACCCTATGGACTATAGCCTACGAGGTTCCTCCATCCATGAAATTTTCCAGACAAGAGTACTGGAGTGGGTTGCCATTTCCTTCTCCAGGGGATCTTCCCAACCCAGGACTTGAACCCTGGTCTCAAGCTATAGCTAATCAATAATACCCTTGCTTTGCTTCTTCCTCCACTCTGTAAAAGTCTTTTCCCTGGCTCTTGTTGGTGAAATGTTTTTAACTACTTCCAATTAGGCATTGCCAATTCAAATCAAGTTTTGCTCAAATACACCCTTAAAATATTTAATATGGCTCAGTTTATCTTTGAACAAGCAATAAGGATAGCTCTCTTCTTGCTGAGCAACTTCACTTTTTCTTTCATCTTGCTGGAACCATAGAGGGGGAAAATGTATGCCCTGCTTTTAAACAAAAAGATAGAGGGTAGACAGCACTGTTACAAAAAAAAAAAAAAATCAAAGAAGACAATTTAGGTGATACAAACACATTTTAATGCTTCACAGATTCACAGTCTCCTTTGGAGAACTGCAAAATGAGGTGGAAGGCAAAAAGTTTTTATAGGATAAGTAATATCTGATGAACTGGTGCCATATTGTCAAACTTGTTTGGGGGAGAAGGCCCAGAGTCGGCTTGGCATTCAGGGTTTGTTGAATAAATATTCAACTGGCCCTCTGTATTCATGGTTCCACATTGAAAATATTCAAAAAAAGAAATTCCAGAAGGTTCCAAAAAGCAAAATTTAAATTTACCACACTACCAAATTCATTGTTTGAGACTATCATCACCCTGATAACAAAACCAGACAAAGTTACCACAGCAAAAGAAAATTGCCGGGACTTCCCTGGTGGTCTAGTGGCTAAGACTCTGAGCTCCCAAAGCAGGGGGCCAGGGTTCGATCCCTAGGCAGAGAACTAGATCCCACATGCTGCAACTAAAATCTGGCACAGCCAAACAAATTAAAAAAAAAAAAAGAAAGAAAATTGCCAACCAATATCATTGATATGAACATAGATGTAAAAATCTTCAACAAAATATTAGCAAACCAAATTCAACAATATGTTAAAAGAATTGTATGCTATGATAAAGGGGAATTATGCAAAGATGATTCAATATCTGCAAATCAATCAATATGATACACCTTATTAACAAATTGAATGACTAAATTACAAAAGTGTCTTATCAGTGGAGAAGATACCTACTTAAATGTGCATGGAAATTTTACCCTTCATGACCAGGCTTTTCCTGGTAACCTGCCTGCTTACATCTTTGAAACAGTTTCTCGGAGCTATTTGAGAGTCTATCTCGGGTTTTAGTTCTCAGTAAGACACTCAACATTAAAACTCAATGTCACGTGAGTGTATGTGTCTCGTCACAACAAAGATTTGGAGTGATGGACATTAAAGCCCCCTTGGCGTGTCACAGCTCTCAGGTCTTGGAGAGACCGTGTTATAGCTCTCAGGTCTCAAATGGACTGTGTTATAGCTCTTAGACAAATCAGTATTACAGCTCTATTTTATTTAGAAGATAGCAGGAAAATCCATCTTTGAGGCATGAGGGCATGTTGATCTAAAGACACGAGAAGAGCGCCCCAGAGTGTGGGAGAAAAAGAGAGACCGTGTTATAGCTCTCAGGTCTCAAATGGACTGTGTTATAGCTCTTAGACAAATCAGTATTACAGCTGTATTTTATTTAGAAGATAGCAGGAAAATCCATCTTTGAGGCATGAGGGCATGTTGATCTAAAGACACGAGAAGAGCGCCCCAGAGTGTGGGAGAAAAAGAGAGAGAGCTAGCTTTGGCTCTTTTATTTATATGTTTCTCTCTCCCTGGGCCTGTCCTATGTAAATTGGGCCAGCCAGGAATGTTGTTTGTTTTACCTGAGGTCTCACTCCAGTCCTTGGACCTTCTTTTGTTTCATTTTCGCGGGCTTTTCCCTTCCTTGTCTGTAGCCACCGCCATTTTGGACTCCTTTTCCCTGTTCTACCTTCCTAACGTTCCCCCCTCAAGAGATGGGAGGCCCACTTCTTTGGGAATAGGGGCATTGAGGTCTTTCTGGCTACTTCCTGCTGAACTAGGGTGGCGAGGGATATTGGGCCTCCCCCTCTTGTTAGTCTCAAGCCTCAGAGTCCTTACAGTGGTGTCCATTTAAGAGTGAGTGATATTTTTTGTGGTCGGCTGTAGTTTTACATCTTTGTTAAACTGGCACTGCATGTTGTAGCTTGTTGACCTGGGCAGAGACAAAACAGGTTAGACAGTTAACAGTACATGGAATAATCATAAGCATCATCAATGTAGCATAGCAAGGACTAGTAGGGGCATTAGTCACTTTTAAATTCACATCGCCAGGACGGCTCAAGTCCCTCCTTGTTCAGGGATCAGAAGGTCTATCTCCTGTCTGTTTTGGAGTACAGTCTCTGTCAAGCTGTGTTGGCTCTTTAGAGCTATCTTGAGAAATCTTATCCCCAGAAACTAGATTTTGGGGATGTTCATTAGAATGGCACTCACTGGTAGTCCTGAATAGGTATCTGAGAGCTCCCGGGGCTCACAGGTGTATTGAGTGTCCTCTTCTGTTTTCTTCCACGGCTTGACTTGTGAGTAGTGAATCCAGGTGTCATGTCCTGGTACCTTGACTGCTGTGGGGGTAGAAAGTATTACAGGGTAGGGGCCCTTCCATGTGGGCTGGAGTTGAGCTTTGGGGGACCCATCTTTTCAGACTTTAATTAGGACTTGAGTCCCTGGAACATATAGTGGTGACTCCTTACAATCTTTTTGGTCCTGGTTTATACCCCACAAGCGTATATCCTGTTGGAATTGCCCAGTGGCCATGGTATAAGACTGGAGGGTCTGAACCTCTGGATCTAGGAAGAAGTCATTGACATAAACAAAAGGTCTCCCATATAGCATCTCATAAGGACTAAGACCAAGCTGTTCCTTAGGGGCAATATGGGTGCAGAGGAGAGCTATTGGTAAAGCCTCCTTCCATCCCAGGGAGGTCTCCTGGGTTATCATTTTTATAGCTGATTTTAATAATTGATTGGCTTTTTCTACTTTTCTCGAAGATTGAGGCCTCCAGGCACAATGGAGATAATACTTAATGCCCAATGCTTTTGAGACCCCCTTGGGTGACCTTAGAAGAAAATGATGTCCCATTGTCACTTTGTAATGACCTGGGCAGACCAAATCTTGGAATGATTTCATGGAGCAGTTTTTTTTTACCATCTCCTCAGCCTTCTCAGTCCAGGTGGGAAAGCCTTCAATCCATCCTGTGGATGTATCTATCATGACTAATAGGTATTTATACCCTTGAGAAACTGGCATCTGGGTGAAGTTTATCTGCCAGTCCTCTCCTGGATAGGTCCCACATCACTGGATGGGTTGGGCCAGCTGGGGTTTTCAAGCTCCTTGGGGGTTGTTTAATTGGCAAGTGGGACAAGAGGACACCACCTGTCTTATAGTTGTTTGGAAGCCTGTTCCTCTGAAGGACCTTTCTAATAATCTTTGGAGGGCCTTTTCTCCTAAATGAGTAGTGGCATGTAAGGAGTTAACCAACTTTCACTGGACGTTTCCAGGCAGAAAAAGGAATCCCTCCTTTGGGGACCACCCCATATGATCTTCTTGAAAGCCCTCGCTCTTAGCTTTAAGACTCTTACCTTCAGTATATGAAGGAGTTTCTGGCAAATTAGTCTGTGGAACTAAGGCGGCAGCCCTATTAGGTCATGGTTCTGTAACGCTGCTCTCCTAGCTGCCTGGTCAGCTGCTTGGTTCCCTCGTGCCACTTCCGTGCTCCCTTTTTGGTGTCCTTTACCTTGGGAGAGTGAAACCTCAGTGGGCAGATGGACTGCCTCCAGGAGTTGAAGAATCTGATCACCATGTTTGATTGGGGACCCTCGGGTGGTCAAGTGGCCCCTTTCTTTCCAAATAGCTGCATGTGCATGTAGCACCAGAAAGGCATACTTGGAGTCAGTGTAAATGGCTATTTTTTTTTTTCCTTTTCCCAGCTCTAAAGCTCGAGCCAGGGCTATGAGCTCAGCTAATTGGGCTGAAGTACCTGGTGGCAGAGGCTTAGCCTCTATGGTCTCAAAATTGGAGACTACTGCATACCCGGCTCTTCTTTTTCCATCCAAGACAAAGCTGCTCNAATAGCTGCATGTGCATGTAGCACCAGAAAGGCATACTTGGAATCAGTGTAAATGGCTATTTTTTCCTTTTCCCAGCTCTAAACCTTGAGTCAGAGCTATGAACTCAGCTAATTGGGCTGAAGTACCTGGTGGTAGAGGCTTAGCCTCTCTGGTCTCAAAATTGGAGACTATTGCATACCCAGCTCTTCTTTTTCCATCCAAGACAAAGCTGCTTCCATCAGTGTACCAGATTTCCTCAGGATTGGTCAGAGGATCTTCTGACAATCCTTCTCGGGGTTTTGTCCAGTGGTCTAAGATTTCTAGGCAAGAGTGAAACGGGAGAGAGCCCTCGGGGGTAGGCAGGAGGGTGGCTGGGTTAAGAGCCTCACAAGGGGATATAGTGAGACCTGGATTTTCCATCAGCATTACTTGATATCTGAGGATTCTTTGATCAGACATCCATAAATGGCCTCTCCCATTTAGGAGTTGTTTACATCCAAGACAAAGCTGCTCCCATCAGTGTGCCAGATTTCCTCAGGATTGGTCAGAGGATCTTCTGACAATACTTCTCGGGGTTTTGTCCAGTGGTCCAAGGTTTCTAGACAAGAGTGAAAGGGGAGAGAGCCCTCGGGGATATGCAGGAGTGTGGCTGGGTTAAGAACCTCACAAGGGGATATAGAGAGGCCTGGATTTTCCATCAGCATTATTTGATATCTGAGGATTCTTTGATCAGACATTCATAAATGGCCTCTCCCATTTAGGAGTTGTTTTACATGGTGGCTGGTAAAAATAGTTAATTTGCCCCCAAAGGAGAGTTTTAAAGCATTTTCTATCATGATTGCAATAGCTGCAAGATTTCGAAGGCAGAGGGGCCAGCCTCGGGTAGTTGGATCGAGCTTTTTGGGTAAGTAAGCTACAAGCTGGGGCTCAGATCCCAACCTCTGAGTTAACACTCCCAAGGCTACTCCCTCTCTTTCATGGACGTAAATTTGAGATGCTTTTTCCGGGTCTGGCAGCCTCAAGGCAGGAGCCTGAGTTAAGGCCTGTCTTAGTGCAGCCTCTGCCTTCTTTTGAGGAGTTCCCCGCATCAGTGGGATTGAATCATCTTGTCCCTTTAAGCTTTCATATCAGGGCTGGGCAATTAGACCCTAGTTGGGCATCCAGATTCTGCAATACCCAGTTAGCCCCGGGAAAGCTCGCAATTGTTTTACTGAGTTAAGGCCTGTCTTAGTGCAGCCTCTGCCTTCTTTTGAGGAGTTCCCCGCGTCAGTGGGACTGAATCACCCTGTCCCTTTAAGCTTTCATATCAGGGCTGGGCGATTAGACCCTAGTTGGGCATCCAGATTCTGCAATACTCAGTTAGCCCCGGGAAAGCTCGCAATTGTTTTCGAGTTGTGGGAGATTTTCGAGCAACTGGAGGATTCCTTGTACCGATCAGAGGACAGCCTCCTGGACCCGTGTGTAATCAATCTGAACTCCCAGGTAAGTGACCTTTGTCTCGACCATCTGTGCCTTAGCACAGCAGACCTTATATCCTCTTTCTGCCAAGAAGTTTAGAACCTGAATTGCATGTTGTTGGGCACTTTTCTCGTCTGGAGAGCAGATTAGTAGGTCATCCACGTATTGTAATATTTTCCCATTAGGTCCCAGGTCCAGATCTAGGAGATCCCGGCTAAAGGCCTGTCCAAACAGGTGGGGGCGATCTCTGAACCCCTGAGATAATACTGTCCAAGTCATCTGTTGGTGTTTTTCTCCTGGGGCCTCCCACTCAAAAGTAAAAATATATTGGGATTCTTTAGCCAGTGGTATTCAAAAAAACACATCTTTGAGATCCAAGACTGTAAACCACTTGGCCCTGGGGGGGATTTCTCCCAAGATTACATAGGGATTGGGTACTGTGGCATGGAGGGGTCTACAGCTTCATTTATGATCCGGAGATCTTGAACCATTCACCAGGTTCCATCTTTTTTCTTTACTGAGAGGATTGGGGTGTTACATGGTGAACTGGTGGGAACCAATAGCCCACAAGCAAGGAATTTATTTATTAAAGGCTGTAGTCCCTCCCAAGCTTCTCTTTTGAGAGGGTATTGTTTCCGGTTAGGAAACCCAGTGGGATCTCGGAGGACAATGATGACTGGTTCAGCTTGGTGGGCTCGTCCAGGAATCCCCTGGTCCCACACATGGGGGTTAATTTTGTCTTCCCATAGTTTTTGGTCCCTCTCTATTGAAGGTGTAATGGGTTCTTCAATAGTAACCAGGAGCTGCAGGGCTCTAGGGGCTGAAAAACTTCCCATCACAAGGGAGGTTCCCAGTTTAGTGAGTATATCTCTTCCCAATAACGAAGTAAAACACTCAGGGACCACCAGAAACTGGTGGGAAAATATCTGTCCATCCCAGCAACAAAGAAGTGCTTGGGTGAATCTTTTAGTAGTTGCTTTTCCTGTAGCACCCAAAATGGTACAGGTTTGGGAGGAGAAGTGTCCGGAGTAGGAGACCAAGACAGAGTAGGTAGCCCCTGCGTCAACCAAGAAATTCTCAGACCTACCTGCCACATCCAGTTGCACCCTTGGCTCCAGCCCCGTGATGGTTATCTGTGACAGGCGGGCTGGCTGGAGCGGCTGCTTCGGTCCTCTTGAACCATCATGAGGGTAGGCTTGGCGCTTGACCTTGAGGCTCTTGGGTCCCGAGGGCAGACAAATGTCCCAGTTGATGGTATTTGTGGCAAGCCGTTTTAGGAGACTTTGTCACCATTTGGACACTCTTTGGCCCAATGCCCCACCTGTCTACAGATCAGGCATTTGCCTCGTGCCTTGTCCTTCAAGGACTTGGGGTGTGCCATAGGGCTTCTCTGGAGGGCGGCCAGCATCTGGCCATGCCTTGTCCCTTTCTTTCTCTCCTTCTCCTGGGCTTGGCCTCCCTCTCCTGTTCCCTGTTATAAAAGGTATTGGTGGCTGTCTGGACCATCTCATCTAAAGAGGCAGCGGGGTCCTGCTGTTGTAGCTGTTGTAACTTAATTCTGATATCTGATGCACAACTTGTCCTTCAAGGACTCGGGGTTTGCCATAGGGCTTCTCTGGAGGGCTGCCAACCTCTGGGCATGCCTTGTCTCTTTCCTTCTCTCCCTCTCCTGGGCCTTGGCCTCTTCCTCCTGTTCTCTGTTATAAAAGGTATTGGTGGCTGTCTGGACCATCTCATCTAAAGAGGCAGCAGGGTCCTGCTGTTGTAGCTGTTGTAACTTAATTCTGATATCTGATGCACATTGGGACAGGAATTTGTCCTTTAAAATCACCTGTCCCTCATAAGAGTCTAAGTCCAGATTGGTAAACTTTTGGAGGGTCTCTTTTAGCCTTTCCAGAAAGGCAGTGGGATTCTCATTGGGCTCCTGAGTTATTGCTGAGACCTGAGCATAGCTAATTACTTTTTGTTGGGCTTCTTTCAGTCTTGCCTTTCCACAGATCAGAAAACGATCCCTTTTCCAGATGTGCTCAGGATCATTATAATTCCAATTAGGATCGGAGGAGGGGACTGCAGTTTCCCCTACTGGGTATTTATCACTGGACATGTGAAGTCCTGTTGCATACCTCCGGGCTTCCTTTAAGACCTTAGTATGTTCAGGGTCAGATAAAGTTTGGCTAAATATGACCATAATGTCTTTCCACATCAAGTCAAAGGCCAAGGTAATATGTTGGAATGTATCTATGTATTTGCCTGGGTTATCTGCATAGCTTCCCAGGTCTTGTTTGATCTGTCTTAGTTCTAAGAGGAAGAAGGGCTTATGGACCCAGGTTGGTCCTAATTCTCCTCCAGTTTCAACTAAGGGACATACTCGAGCTGGCTTTTGTTGGGGGAGTGCTCCCAGATATGAGGGCACATTTGGATACAAGGAAGGCGCACCAGGCAACTCAGGAGCTGTGGGAGGTAAGCCTTCATGAGGGGGTTCCTTTTCTTGGTTGCCTGTGCCTAACACCATTTGCCTAGTGGGCTCACTTTTAGGGCATACAACAATCCCATACTTAAGACAGAGTTCCTTCATATCTCTTAATCAGAAGAAAATTTGGACATAGGGGATCTCTGTCCATTTCCCTTGTCTTTTGCAGAATAATTCTAATTGCAGAATGGTATTGTAATTTAAAGTCCCATCCTCAGGCCAGTGTTCCTCGTCCCCCAGTGCATCCTGTGGCCACGCAGTGGCACAAAAGAATTTCAAGCAACTTCTCCTTAGAGCTAGAGGGTCGAACAGCTTCCAGTTATCAAGGATGCATCTCAAGGGCATTTGTTGGGAAGTAGATTGGTTATTTCCCATCTGAAAGATAATCATGACAGGGAGAAAAGAAAAAGACCTCCTTCCATTTCCAT
The DNA here is from genome assembly GCA_006410675.1 of Oreotragus oreotragus. NCBI lineage: Eukaryota > Metazoa > Chordata > Mammalia > Artiodactyla > Bovidae > Oreotragus > Oreotragus oreotragus. The sequence goes on from SJYX01000929.1 coordinate 150,436, forward strand.
AGGTGGACTTCCTTAGGAGTGAGTCTTTCTGAAGCTTATCCTACCCTGTACTGTTGCAACCTGAGAACCAGGTATCCCCAGGTCAGGGTGCAGATCCCCAGGCAAGCTGAGGCATGACAGCCTCCTGGAGATCCAATCCCTGGGCAGGTCGAGGCGTGACGACCTCCTGGGACCCCTGGCACTGGCGGATCCCCGAGCAGGTTGAGGTGTAACAACTTTTTGAGGACCAGCATGGTGACCTCCTGGGACCCCCAGACTGGAGTTTGGGCATCCCCAAGATCTCCAGCATGACCAGTGCTGGGCAGGACTAAGGGGTTTGTAACTCATTGCTGGTTTGTCCACCATGGATAGGAATAGATATGATGTAAAGCAATCCAAGCCTGTGCCCCACAGGCTGGGAAACAGTGAAACAGTCGTAAGCCTTATCCTCTTTCTCTAAGGGACTGTAAGTCACTGATTTCTTTCCCTAGTCCTCCATAAGAGCAGATTAGGGTGTCTCCAGTGGTAAATGTTTCGTTGTCATAGACCCACTTTAGGTAATAACGGAAGTAGTGACAAAGGAGTGGGCTATCTGGCCCTGTTAGGGACATTAAGGTATTTTAATAGTAGGCTGGGTGGAGCAATGTTGTCTAAAAGGGGAAGGGTCCTAATTATAAGAGTTAGTAATCGGCTTAAGAACAAATTGTTAAGAGGCAACAGACCAGATGTTCCATAAAAGTGGAGTGGAGATTTGATCCAGGGATATGTTTGTAACTTTAGGAGAAGGGTGGTAAGGGCTTGGGCCCAAACAGCCTGTGGGGCTAACTCCCAAAGTGGCAAACATTATCCCTGGAAGCCCAATTGCCTTTGAAGGGATGCCAACCAATGGACAGGCATTGTGTGCCCATCGCCCGCCCTAGAGGGTTCACTGGGAGATGCTGGTGTTGCACATGTTGTAGGAAACATGGAAGATGAAGGGCTGACTATCTAGAGGGATTGGATATTACACAGTATTTCCCTCCCAAGGGCCAGCTATTTTCTGGTTGTCCCTCCAGAAGATTGTAGAGGCAACATTGTGGGCCTGGATGGTGCTCAGGAAAAGAGCATGAAACAAGAGGGAAGGGGACAGAGCACAACCTTTGAAAGAATGACCTAGTGCAAGGGTATAACATAAACCGATTAAAATCAATTGGATCCAAGATGACAAGTCCAATTCAAGTAAACCTTAATCCCCAATGAGTCAAAATCCACACCCAGAGGTGGCAGGACAGCTCTACTGCTACTGCTAAATCACTTCAGTCGTGTCCGACTCTGTGTGACCCCATAGATGGCAGCCCACCAGGCTCCGCCATCCCTGGGATTCTCCTGGCAAGAACACTGGAGTGGGTTGCCATTTCCTTCTCCAATGCATGAAAGTGAAAAGTGAAAGTGAAGTCGTTCAGTCATGCTCGACTCTTAGCAACCCCATGGACTGCAGCCCACCAGGCTCCTTCGTCCATGGGATTTTCCAGGCAAGAGTACTGGAGTGGGTTGCCATTGCCTTCTCCGGGACAGCTCTAAGGCACTGTCAAAAGATGGAGGAGTGGGTGGTTCCCCAGTGGCAGGGATGATCCTCTCACTCATTAGCATATGAATTCACCCCGTGTGCAAAACCTAGCCAGGCCGCATTCCTTGGCCTGTACCCTGTAGAGTGCAGCGCTGCTTAAGTCTACCTCCTACCTATCGCTTTGCCTCTCACTGAATTTTTGCAATGAGACATCAGAGCCTGAGCTTCACTAGGTCCTGAAGTGGGGCACCCTGGGTTTTGGTCGGGCTCAAGTCCCGGGAGGGAGAGCCAAAAGACAGGAGGAAAAAGCAGCAGGAAAAACGTGCCAAGGAATCCCCTTCATAGCACAGCATGCCGGAAAAGTTGCTAAATATCTGACCGGTGCTCACAGTTTTCTTTGGTCTGATCCTTGGCACAGAGAAGAGTCAGGACAGAAGCACCCCACTGGCTTGTGCGACAGCTACTGGGGCTCAGCACATACGCCTCTGGGACATGCTGGGGAGCAGCCTCTCCAGAGTCCCTCGATTGTGCCCACTGTCGCCCGCCTCTTCGCGGGAGGTTCAAGGAGACAAGAATCGAGAGATTGTAAAGGAATCAAGATTTCGTTAGGCATGTCCTTGCAGCCACAGGAGCGAGGACCTCCTACCTCAACCGGAGGTCTTCTGGAATCTGAGACTGGGCCGCGTGGGCTTTCTGCTGAGCTCGTTCTCGCTGGCCCGGTTTCCAGCACGAGGCGCCTTCCCCTGCGCGGGGCTTTCTTCGTGCTCCGTTTCTAACGCGGGAGTTTCACTGAGTTGGGCTCCTGCCGCGCCTGGCCTCTTCCGCACAGAGGTTGTTTCAGCCAGGTTAAACCCAAGTCACGGCACCATAGATGTCAGGCGAGGCTGTGTTCCTCAGTTTTTGTCTCATCACAACAAAGATTTGGAGTGACGGACATTAAAGCCCCCCTCGGGGTGTCGTAGCTCTCGGGTCTTAGACAGACTGTGTTATAGCCCTCAGGTCTCGACCGGACCGTGTTATAGCTCTTGGACAAATCAGTGTTACAGCTCAGTGTTACAGCTCTATTTTATTTAGAAGATAGCAGGAAAATCCATCTTTGAGGCGTGAGGGCACGTTGACCCAAAGACGCGAAGGGAAGAGCTAGCTTTGGCTCCTCTTTTTATATGTCTTTCTCTCCCTGGGCCTGTCCTGTGTAACTTGGGCCAGCCAGGAGTGTTGTTTGTTTTACCTGAGGTCCTCACATGAGTCCTCGGACCTTCCTTTGTTCTATTTTTGCGGGCTTTTCCCTTCCTTGTTTTTTAGCCACCGCCATTTTGGACTCCTTTTCCCTATTCTACCTACCCAACAGATGGAATTTTGTAGTTTGCTTATTTTTACAAGACTTAACATTACAAGACTTTTCCAAGTCATTCCAAGTCATTATTTTTAAGAGCTGCTTAATTCACTCATCCATCAACGTAGTGCATTACTATTATCATGTGCTACTGTAGCACATTTGGACTATTTTCAATTTTTATTTGCTATAAATACACTGCACCAAATATCTGTATGCATAAAACTTTTCGGCAGATGAGGTGTTTTCCCATAGGCTATTTTTCTAGTTGTAGACTTTCTGGGCCAAAAAATAAAGACATTTAGGGCTCCTGATCTATAGAGACACCCTATGTCTAATGTGTGTTCATTTCTATACCCAACTGTTAAACAAGATGATGGTATATTGTGGGGACTGGTGAATGTTTGATGAATGGGAAGAGTGGATTTAAAAGCTGACTTCATCTACCATGGTTGTGTCTGTAGCCCAGACTTCCCCAGTTCCACTCTGTCCATCTGAGTCCGGATCAAACATGGCTCAGGCTACTGAAGACTTGATGGCATCAGTAGATACGTCACAGTCAAAACACCTGTGAAGAACATTAGAAATGTCTGCTCCGAGAAAGGCAGAAGGGAATGGTATGATATAACCATATAACACAGTCTGTTCGTGGTAGAAGACCAGCTAAGCTTGGTCCCTTAGTGACGGCAACTCCTGGCTCCCCCACCTCCTTGTTCGTGAATCATTTCCTCAGAAGCGGTCTGAGCAACATGATGTCATGGTCCTTTTCACGCAGGATGTGGTTTCCAGTGGGACTTGTGTGCTCGGGGTGCTGTGGCATCACCCGTAGGTGTCACCCTCTATGACCAGAACAGCTGCAGCAGAGCATCAGATCTGCTCTGTGGAAGGAACTATTAATCTGTAGATCTTTCCATGTCCTTACGGCTCTGACACTAACATCATCTCACCTCCTGTCACTGGCCAAAATCTTTCCAGCCAATCAGCCCCAACAAATGAGCAACTGGGTGCTTCTTGGATGCTCTGAACCTCTGTGTGACCCCAGGGACCCCAATATGTGCAGCTCATAACAAGACACCATGCAGCAACTTCCCCTCTGATCATACCCAGCCTCAAGCTTCTCATGCTCTAGAGNTTTTCCAGTGGTCATGTATGGATGTGAGAGTTGGACTATAAAGAAAGCTGAGCACCGAAGAACTGATGCTTTTGAACTGTGGTGTTGGAGAAGACTCTTGAGAGTCCCTTGGACTGCAAGGAGATCCAACCAGTCCATCTTAAAGGAAATCAGTCCTGAATATTCGTTGGAAGGACTAATGCTGAAGCTGAAACTCCAATACTTTGGCCACCTGATGTGAAGAACTGACTCATTGGAAAAGACCCTGATGCTGGGAAAGATTGAGGGCAAGAGGAGAAGGGGACGACAGAGGATGAGATGGCTGGATGGTATCACCGACTCGATGGACATGAATTTGAGTAAACTCCGGAAGTTGGCGATGGATAGGGAGACCTGGAGGGGTGCAGTCCATGGGGTCACAGAGCTGGCATGACTGAGCAACTGAACTGAACTGAAGACGCTGAATAAATGTGACCCACAGCTTTTACATTGTGCTTTTAAAGTCAATAGTTCTAGTCTTAATTTTCTGAGATACCGCAATAGTGGCTGCACCAACTTACATTCTTAACAACAGTGCAGGAGGGTTTCCCTTTTCTCCACATTCTCAACAACACTTGCTATTTCTTGCCTTTTTGATGCTAACCATTCTACAGGTGTGAGGTGCTAGCCCAGTGTGGTTTTGACTTGCATTTCTCCAATAATTAATGATGCTGAACATTATATGCTTGTTGATCATCTATATGTCTTTTTTGGACAAACATTCAGATCCTCTGCCCATTAAAAAATTTTTTTTATTATTTTTTGGCTGCGCTGGGGCTTCATTTCTGCATGCGGGCTTTCTCTAGTTGGGGGTGGGCGGGGCGGCTGCTCTTCATCGCGGTGCACAGGCTTCTCGCTGCTTTTGTTGCAGAGCACAGCCTCTAGGCATGGGGCCTTCAGTAGCTGCGGCACATGGGCTTGGTTGCTCCACAGCACGGGAGATCTTCCTCGACCAGGGATTGCATGCATGTCCCCTGCGTAGGCAGGCAGACTCTCAACCTCTGAACCACCAGGCAAGTCCCCTCTGCCCATTTTTAAACTGGGGTGTTCGTTGTTGTTGTTGAATCCGTTTATGTGCCCTGTGCCTAGTTAGGCTAGACAAACCAAAAAGTCAGCGTTTGGGGCAGAGAAAGGTTTATTGAAGGGTCAAACAAGGAGCATGGGAAGCTTTTGCTCAAAATACCCAACTCCCTGATGGATTTCTGGAAAGAGTTTTTTTCCTTTGGTTTGGTTTTGTTTTGTTTTGGTTGCGGGGGGGGGGGTTGCGGTTTGGCCACACTGTGTGGCTTGTGGGATCTTACTTCCCTAACTACCAATCAAACCTGGGCCCTCAGCAGGGAACGCAAGGAGTCCTAAACATGGAACTGCCAAGGAATTCCACAGGCAAGAGGTTTTTAAAGGCAACGTTTGGGGTGAGGGCTGCAGGGGACATGACTTCTGACTGATGTGTGGTGACATAACAGGGTGGTGTTCCAGGAATCTCAGTCATCAACCTTTGGTCTCAGGATGCAGTTACCATTTTCCACCTGGGTGGGCCCTACTTCCTGCAGAACATCTCAAAGATATACTGCTGTTGCTCACTGGTGTCTGACTCTTTGAGACCCCATGGACTGCAACACGCCAGGCTTCCCTGTCCTTCACTATCTCCAGGAATTTGCTCAAACTCATGTCCATTGATGCCATCCAACCATTTTACCTTCTGTCTCCTGCTTCTCCTCCAGCCTCCAATCTTTCCCAGCATCAGGGTCTTTTCCAATGAGTTGGCTCTTTGCATCAGGTAGCCAAAGTATTGGATTTTTAGCTTCAGGATCAGTCCTTCCGATGAATATACAGGGTTGATTTTCTTTAGGATGGACTGGTTGGATCTCCCTGCTGTCCAAGGGACTCTCAAGAGTCTTCTCCAACACCACAGTTCAAAAGCATCAGTTCTTCAGTACTGAACCTTCTTTATGGTCCAACTCTCACATCCATACATGACTACTGGAAAAAACCATAGCTTTGACTATATAGACCTTTGTTGACAAAGTGATGTCTCTGCTTTTTAATATACTGTCTAGGATAGTCATAGTTTTTCTTCCAAGGAGCAAGCATCTTTTAATTTCATGGCTGCTGTCACTGTCCACCATGATTTTGGAGTTCAAGCAAATAAAGTCTGTCACTGTTTCCATTTTCTCTCCATCTATTTGCCATGAAGTGATGGGACTAGATGCCATGATCTTAGTTTTCTGAATGCTGAGTTTTACGCCAGCTTTTCACTCTCCTCTTTCACCTTCAGCAAGAGGCTCTTTATATGTACCAGATTCTTACGTATATCCCTCAAGGGGGAACTAGGACTGATTCATCATCAAAGTACTGTTTCTTGACTATTTCCCTATATTTCTGCGTTCCCTCAGTTCCCTAACTAGTAACTGCTTAAATCTGCTCTTTAGAACTCAAGACCCTATTGCTGGGAAAGATCGAAGCAAAAGGAGAAGTGGGCAGCAGAGGATTAGATGGTTAGATAGCATCACTGACTCAGTGGATATGCATTTGAACAAACTCCAGGAAATAATGAAGGACAGGGAAGCCTGGTGTGCTGCAGTCCACATGGTCACAAAGAGCTGGGCATGACTTACCTAGACCGAACAACAACAACGGAACTCAGGGAAGGCCTACTAGAGACCAAAGGCTTTTTCTACAGGCAAGAAAGGGGCATTCTAGAAAGGCTTCTGTACTGGGGAGAGCCTCACAAGCTCCTGCTCATTTTCAATGTTCCCTTTTCTTTGATAGTCCTCTGTCCTGCATGGAATAAGTACAGGGCAAGAAAGGGAATACAGTTCTGGGGAGAGAATTTAATCATAAACTCAGCAGAGGAACTTTGTTTCTGGAGGAGTCAGTTTCAGTATTCTATGGGTTCTTTCTATATATTTTGGATATTGACCCTTTATCAGATACATGATTCGCAAATTTTTCTCCCATTCAGTAGGCTGTCATTTCATTTTGTTGATGCTTTCCTTTGGCGTGCAGAAACTTTTTGTTTATTTTTATTTTTGTCTCCCTTGCCTGAGGAGACATATCCAAAAAAATATTGCCAAGACTCATGTCAAAAAGTGTACTGCCTATTTTCTAGGTTCTTTTGTTTTTGTGACCATGAAGCTTGTGGGATTCTAGTTTCCCAACCAGGGACTGAACCCAAGGACCCTACAGTAGATGTACAGAGCCAACCAGTCTGGGAAGTCCCAATGTACNGCCTATTTTCTAGGTTCTTTTGTTTTTGTGACCATGAAGCTTGTGGGATTCTAGTTTCCCAACCAGGGACTGAACCCAAGGACCCTACAGTAGATGTACAGAGCCAACCAGTCTGGGAAGTCCCAATGTACTATGTGCTGCCTGTTTTCTTCAGGGAATTTTACGGTTTGCCGTCTTACATTCAAGGCTTTAATCCATTTTGAGTTAATTTTGTATATGATGTAAGATTGGGATTTAGTTTTTAATCTTTTGCATATGGTTGTCCAGTTTTCCCAACGCCATTTACTGAAGAGACTTTCTTTTTTCCCTTGTATGTTCTTGGCTCCTTTGTCATAAATTAGTTGCTTGTGTATGTATGTGTGTGTGTGTGTGTGTGTTTCCTCTCAGTCTCAGAAATGTAATCTTAGTCAACCAGTTTGGAATTTCCTGGTCATCACCAGTGAGGTCATCTCTCATGTGAGCCCTCTAGCCCCCAGAGGAAGAAGAAGCAATCTGCATGATAAAAGCTATTGCAATTCTCCTCCCCCTAAAAAGAGGTGCTGGCCCCAAATAATTCTTTTTCTTTTGGAAATAACTTCTTTGCCCCACCCTCCTTTCTATAAAAGCCTTCCTTTTGTTATCATTCCCTGGAGTGTTCTTCTAGTTACTAAACAGCCTGCTTCCTGATTAATTCAATGACTGAATAAAGCCAATCAGAATCTTCAAGTTTACTTGGTTGAATTTTGTTTTTTTAACACACACAACCAATTTAGTGGAGTGATTTACTACTGAAAAGTTGTAGGTATTCTTAGATAAATTAGTACTCCTGTCCCTCGATTTTGAGAATGTTGGTGACTAAAACACTGTGAGGTAGAACAGAATAAAGAATCCATTGTATCATTTGCTCTGACTTGGGAAGTTGAAGACACATAGAAAGACCAAGCCATTTTTCAAGCCTTAGGACACTTGGAAAGGCCAACTCATTTTTAAAGCCTGCATAGTATTTGCTGTCCTTAATTAGGATGTTGGCTTGACTAACTGGGCCAACAGTTTAAAAAGAACTACAATTGTTTTTGGTTTGTTCAATTTTATTGTATTTAAAACTTTTTGGTCCTTTTATTTGGAAAATTAATAACTACTAAAGTTTGGGAGAAATGGTTTTACTCAAATCCGCTAAACAAATGTTTGCAAGATCCTTTCTTTGTATTGTCAGCTGCTTACTCGAACAACAGTTTTGTTTTTTTTTTCTTTTTTTTTCATGTAAAAGAAATACTAACTGTTGAGACATAGGTTTGACTAGAAAACAAAATTTACCTGGGGTTGTAAAATGTTCTACAAAATGTTCAATAAAATAAAGGCAAAATACAGGACTATCTTGGTAATTAAGATTAACCCAATTTTATTTGAAAGGAGTCTGCTAGTAAGGCAACGGCACCCCACTCCAGTACTCTTGCCCTGAAAATCCCATGGACGGGGGAGCCTGGTGGGCTGCCGTCCATGGGGTCGCGAAGACTAGGACACGACTGAGCGACTTCACTTTCACGTTTCACTTTCATGCATTGGGGAAGGAAATGGCAACCCACTCCAGTGTTCTTGCCTGGAGAATCCCAGGGATGGGGGAGCCTGGTGGGCTGCCGTCTATGGGGTCACACAGAGTCGGACACGACTGAAGTGACTTAGCAGCAGCAGCACACAACAATACAAAGTTGCAATTGTGCTAAGACCTATCTGACTCTTTTGCAACCCCTTGGACTGGCGCCTGCCATGCTTCTCTGTCCATGGGATTTCCCAGGCAAGAATACTGGAGGGTTTCCTACTCTAGGAGATCTTCCTGGATCAGGGGTTGAACCCATGTTTCTTGCACTGGCAGATGGATTCTTTACCCCTGAGCCACCAGGGAATTACTTTGCAAGTTTTCATTGCAAACAGAAAGCTTGTAGCTTACATGTATTGAGCTGTTAGTCACCAGTGCTTTTCTGAACTTCTTGCTTACATTATTATATTTCACTGATCCTCCCAATAATCTGATGAGATAAAGAGTACTGAGGCTTAAACAATTTGCTCAGACCAAGAAGTGGTTGATCCAGCATGTAGATCCAGGTAGTTTTACTCCAAAGCCTGTTCTCTTAATGATTTTAAATATGTGAATATTTACTGGACTGGCAGAAAAACGCCAGTAAAATAAGCAATCATTATAGGAGTTTAATTATTTTATTTATTTACATATTGTGAAAATAATTATTTAAATAAGGAATCCATTAGACTGAGGTGGTTCTATTCTTAGCAACCTACCTAACCAAACCAAAACTTAAGCTTGACTTGCTTCAAGGCTAAGAAATCAAAATCAAAATCATAAACATCTAACTATGGTTTTCCAAGTAAGGTAAACACTTAAGCTATGGCTAATGAAATAATTTTTTGCTTGGCTTCTGCTTCTTGCTTAAAAAAAATCTTTCCACTAGCTTCTGCTGGCAGAGTGCACCTAATCACTTCTAGTTTGGCACTGCATGATTAAAATAGATTTTTGTTAAAATAAACTCTTAAAAATGTTAATATGTCTCAGTTTATATTGTAACACTAAATATGTATTTTAAAAACATTCTCATAAACTTTTATCTCCTAAAACTGTATGGTCTTCATAATTTTCATTTCTAATGTCTAAATCAATGTTAGAATGCTAAAAATCAACCCAAAGGACTTCCCTGGTCATCCAGCAGTTAAGAGACCACCTGCTAACACAGGAGACAGGGGTTAGACCCCTGGGCAGGGAAGATTCCATATGCCACAGGGCAACTAAGCCCGTATGCCACAAGCCGCAGTGCCCTAGAGCCCGAGCTCTGCAATAAGAGAAGCCACGACAATGAGAAGCCCTTGCACGGGTACCCCCCGCTCACTGCAACTAGAGAAAGCCCACACGCAGCAATGAAGACCCAGCACAGCCAAAAATAAGCAAATTAAAAAAAAAATCAGCCCACGAATTTAAAAAATCACTATTATATATTTATGTCAGCTTTTTGTTTGCTCACTGAAGGTTTTTAGTAAATCAGAACTACATAAATCACATTCTATATGTTAATGCATAATTTTCAAAAAGGTAAAAATCATGACTCTCCTAGTTGCTTACCTCATTAATCACAGAACCAGCAGAATAATAAACCTGGTTCAAATAGAGCATAGAAAGACAAAGGTATTTATAGTTACCGAGAGGGGAAAGAATGCTCGAATAAGATTACTAAATTACATTAAAATTGGTTAATATACCATTGGGCAATAAAACTAATCTTTCAGTTTCAACCCAAACTCTTCTACTGGACACAAATATTGTGTATCTCTATGAGACAAAGTTATCTGCATTGCTAAAAAAACAACACTATTTGTGTCAAACACTGTCTGGTTTTATTCAATTTAAAACCTACCCTTACAGTCATTTTTACCATTTATCATGATCACATTATATATTTTACACATTTACCTTGTTTATGGTCTGTTCCTACCATTTAGACTACAGGCAGAATTTTTTCCTCTTTTGTGCATTGCAGTATACCGAACACCTAAAATAATGTCTGATCCTTGGTAGGTACCCAAAATATGTGTTGAATGAATAAATGAATGAAAAAAAAAAAGAATGATATAATTGACTTTAAAAACATAAGCCATATTAAGAGGAAAAGTGTAAAGTAAGGAAATCCAGAGTAAATGAGCGTCCAGTCCCATCACTTCATGGCAAATAGATGGGGAAAAAGTGGAAACAGTGATTTTATTTTATTTTTATTTTCTTGAGTTCCAAAATAACTGCAGATGAAGACAGCAATCATGAAATTTCTTGCTCCTTGGAAGAAAAGCTATGACAAACCTAGACAGCATACTAAAAAGCAGAGACATCACTTTGTCAACAAAGGTCTGTATAGTCAAAGCTATAGTTTTACCAGTAGTCATGGATGGATGTTTGAGAATTGGACCATAAAAAATGCTGAATGCCAAAGAATTGATGCTTTCAAAGTGTGGTGCCAGAGAAGACTTTTTTGACTCCCTCGGACAGCAAGGTGATCAAACCAGTCAATCCTAAAGGAAATCAACCCTGAATATATTTTGGCCACCTGATGTAAAGAACCAACTCACTGGAAAGACCCTGATGCTGGGCAAGATTGAAGGCAAAAGAAGGGAATGACAGAGGATGAGGTGGTTGGATGGCATTGCTGACTCAATGGACATGCATTCGAGCAAACTCCTGGAGATCATGAAGGACAGGGAAGCCCAGTGTGCTGCAGTCCGTGGGGTCACAAAGAATCAGACATGATTTAGTGACTGAACAACAGTGAACAAACTAAATCGCTTGAAGGGTAGCCAAACCCTCATATTGGTGCTTTGACAGAGGAAATCTTCCAGCCCAACTTTCTGCAGAAATATTAGTAGAAATGGCATATGATGAGATGGAGAGACAGGCAGCAAAGCAGCGTCTGTAGAAAGTCTGTTAGCTTCTCATTCTCAAGGTGAAAGTAGAGAGGAGACAACCACGTCTTCTCTGAAGAGAGCTGGGGCTTGTGGAAGAACCAGACCTGGACTGTAAAATTTCGCAAAATAAATTCCACCTCAAGAAGCCATTTTTTACTGAAGGGACCAAAATATGCCACTTTGGCATAAGGATTATTTTGAGCTGATGGCAGTTAAGAAACAGCAAGCATTGAGGAAAAAAACACTCTCGCCCTTCCCACATCTGGCCAAGAGCAAAACATACATCTTCATGTGTAAAAGTGTTTCCCTCACCTGTACAAGAGAAATCTATAATTCCCCAGGGACTCTTAATCACTGAAGATGGTTCTAGACTCTTAGCTTCCCAGAGACTGATACCAAGTGAAATGACAAACCTCACAAGTACCCTTATCTTCCATGTTCCCAGGAACTCAAACTCCTTCCCCTTTGTCTTATTCTTCACAAATGTATTGCTCTTTGTTGAAATGACATATAAGCCTTTGGGTCTGATCAGTCCTTTGGTGTGTTCACTTCATTTCTGGTAGACCTCTGACATGCACATTTGATAAATCTTCTTTTCCTGTTAATCTGTCTTTTGCCAGTTCACTTTGCATGGCCCCAGCCACTGAACCTAAGAAGGGAGGAGGTAAGAGATTTTTCCTCCCGTTTTCCAGCCACTTACCTCCCTTGTTGGCATCTACTCTGAAAATTTGGTCTTATTTTTAACATGATATCTTTAAGGCTATCACCTAAATAATCTTTAATCACTTTAACAGTAATATATTAATTCGGTTCAAAACATTTGACAACTAGATGAAAAGAAGGACTTTATTGAGATAAATCCAAGTTGACAATCTTTTTAATGTGCAACCATTTTGCTGTCTCAATCAGAGGCTTATTTCATACCACACTAGAGAAAGTTTAGCTCTTAAATTGTTCCTTGCATCCTCAAAAATACCATACATATAGGGTATTTTATTTGGTCTTTAGCCTAGAAGCTTGTTATTATAGATTCAAATCTCGTCTAGAGGCATCTGCTAAAATAAAATAGTAATTCAAATAACTTTTTAAATGTTAATATTTATATATATGAACTTATTTTTAATTGTGATAAGACATTTATGAACTACACAGCAGGAATCGGAAGAACTTTCTCTCTAAAGGAGCGGATAGTACACATTTTAGACTTTGTAGGTCATATGGTTTCTGTAGCAACTACTCAACTCAGCTACTTTGCTGTGAAACGGCCACAGACCATAACTGAACAAATGGACATGCTTACCTTCTTTTTAAAAAAAGAATGATTTATTTGGCCGTGCCAGGTCTTAGGTGCGGCTTGCAGGATTTTTGATCTTTGTTTAGGCACGTGGCATCTTTAGCTGCAGCATGTGGGATCTATAAATTACATTTCTTAAACTGAAATTGCTTGGTTTTAATATCTCCATTATACCTGTTGACCTGAAGGAAGTAGACTGCTGGATATACCTCCAGCAAATACGGGGTTTATACTTGATCAGCAGAGAACTGCAATTCGGGTTCTGAAACCATGGCAAGATAGGTTCAAGTCTTGGCACAGCAGCGGGGGAGAATGCTTTTAAAGAGAGGAAAAGGCAGTTGGGAGTCCATGGCGTTTCATTGGCTGAGTCCTTGCTAGAAAAGAAGTGCTTCTCCTCTCCTCTGCTGCTGCTGCTGCTGCTAAGTCACTTGAGCCGTGTCTGACTCTGTGCGACCCCATAGACGGCAGCCCGCCAGGCTCCCCCGTCCCTGGGATTCTCCAGGCAAGAATGCTGGAGTGGGTGCCATTTCCTTCTCCAAGGTAGGGCTCTGCTATAGTGGCAGGGTGTGGGAGCTCCCCCTTCTGGTCTCCTCACTCGTTGATTANCCCCATAGACGGCAGCCCGCCAGGCTCCCCCGTCCCTGGGATTCTCCAGGCAAGAATGCTGGAGTGGGTGCCATTTCCTTCTCCAAGGTAGGGCTCTGCTATAGTGGCAGGGTGTGGGAGCTCCCCCTTCTGGTCTCCTCACTCGTTGATTAATTTTACATATCCAACTTCTGAAAATCAGTGTTTCTTCTCTCCTATCCCCTTTCTTATATTCCTTGAAAGTGTGTTAGAACTCACCTATAAAATTATCTGAGCCTGGTGATTTTCTTTGCAGGCATGAGAAGATTTTTTAAATGCTGATTACATTTTAACAATTTTTCCTGAAGGTTCATTTGTGTGTTCTCTCCTTTTAATTTAGCATGATAATTTCCCTTTCTGCTACAATCTCTGGTTTTATTCTTTTGTTTTCTCTTCTCTTAGATTAGAAGCTTACCTTATTAACTTTCAGGCATTACTTTTCTTTCTAAAAAAGCATTGAAAACATGCATTTTCCTCTCCAGGAAGTATTTTTAAAATTTTTCAAACATACACTATTAAAAGAAAAAAAA
>SJYX01000929.1:170917-188753 GCA_006410675.1 Oreotragus oreotragus
CAAGGAGATCCAACCAGTCCATTCTGAAGGAGATCAACCCTGAGATTTCTTTGGAGGGAATGATGCTAAAGCTGAAACTCCAGTACTTTGGCAACCTCATGAGAAGAGTTGACTCATTGGAGAAGACTCTGATGCTGGGAGGGATTGGGGGCAGGAGGAGAAGGGGACGACCGAGGATGAGATGGCCTGATGGCATCACGGACTCGATGGACGTGAGTCTGAGTGAACTCTGGGAGATGGTGATGGACAGGGAGGCCTGGCGTGCTGCGATTCATGGGGTCGCAAAGAGTCGGACACGACTGAGCGACTGAACTGAACTGATTTCACTCTCATGAAGAGGGTTTTTAGTTCCTCTTCACTTTCTGCCATAAGGGTGGTGTCATCTGCATATCTGAGGTCATTGATATTTCTCCCGGCAATCTTGATTCCAGCTTGTGCTTCTTCTAGTCCAGCGTTTCTCATGATGTACTCTGCATATAAGTTAAATAAGCAGGATGACAATATACAGCCTCGACGTACTCCTTTTCCTATTTGGAACCAGTCTGTTGTTCCAAGTCTAGTTCTGTTGCTTCCTGACCTGCATACAGATTTCTCAAGAGGCAGGTCAGGTGGTCTGGTATTCCCATCTCTTTCAGAATTTTCCACAGTTTATTGTGATCCATACAGTCAAAGGGTTTGGCATAGTCAATAAAGCAGAAATAGATGTTTTTCTAGAACTCTCATGCTTTTTCGATGATCTGATGGATGTTGGCAATTTGATCTCTGGTTCCTTTGCCTTTTCTAAAACCAGCTTGAACATCAGGAAGTTCACAGTTCATATAATGCTGAAGCCTGGCTTGGAGAATTTTAAGCATCACTTTACTAGTGTGTGAGATGAGTACAATTGTGTGGTAGTTTGAGCATTCTTTGGCATTGCCTTTCTTTGGGATTGGGATGAAAAGAAAAAAGAAAGAAAACGGAAAACTGACCTTTTCCAGTTGTGGCCAAGGCTGAGTTTTACAAATTTGCTGGAATATTGAGTGCAGCACTTTCACAGCATCATCTTTCAGGATTTTAAATAGCTCAACTGGAATTCCATCACCTCCACTAGCTTTGTTTATAAGTGATGCTTCCTGAGGCCCACTTGACTTCACACTCCAGGATATCTGGCTCTAGGTGATTGATCAGACTATCATGATTATCTGGGTCATGAAGATCTTTTTTGTACAGTTCTTCTATGTATTCTTGCCATCTCTTCCTAATATCTTCTGCTTCTGTTAGGTCCATACCATTTCTGTCCTTTATTGAACCCATCTTTGCATGAAATGTTCCCTTGGTATCTCTAATTTTCTTGAAGAGATCTCTAGTCTTTCCCATTCTATTGTTTTCCTCTATTTCTTTGCACCAATCATTGAGGAAGGCTTTCTTATCTCTCCTTGCTATTCTTTGGAACTCTGCATTCAAATGAGTATATCTTTCCTTTTCTCCTTTGCTTTTCAAATCTCTTCTTTTCACAGCTATTTGTAAGGCCTCCTCAGACAGCCATTTTGCTTTTTTGCATTTCTTTTTCTTGGAGATGGTCTTGATCTCTGTCTCCTGTATGATATCACGGACCTCCATTCATAGTTCATCAGGCACTCTATCAGATCTAGTCCTTTGAATCTATTTCTCACTTCCACTGTATATTTGTAAGGGATTTTATTTAAGTCATACCTGAATGGTCTAATCGTTTTCCCTGCTTATTCAGTTTCAGTCTGAATTTGGCAATAAGGAGTTCATGATCTAAGCCAATCAGCTCCAGGTCTTGCTTTTGGTGACTGTATAGAGCTTTTCCATCTTTGGCTGCAAAGAATATAATCAATCTGATTTTGGTGTTGGCCATCTGGTGATGTCCATGTGTAGAGTCTTCTCTTGTGTTGTTGGAAGAGGGTGTTTGCTATGACCAGTGCATTCTCTTGGCAAAACTCTATTGTCCTTTGCCCTGCTTCATTCCATACTCCAAGGCCAAATTTGCCTGTTACTCCAGGTGTTTCTTGACTTTCTATTTTGCATTTCAGGCCCCTATAATGAAAAGGACATTTTTGGGGGGTGTTAGTTCTGAAAGGTCTTGTAGGTCTTTATAGAACCATTCAACTTGCAGTTTCTTCAGCATTACTGGTAGGGGCACAGACTTGGATTGCCGTGATATTTAATGGTTTGCCTTGAAAATGAACAGAGATCATTCTGTCGTTTCTGAGACTGCATCCAAGTACTACATTTTGGACTCTTGTCGACTATCATGGCTACTCCATTTCTTCTAAGGGATTCTTGCCCACTGTAGTAGATATAATGGTCATCTGACTTAAATTCACCCATTCCAGTCCATTTTAGTTCACTGATTCTTAAAAGGTCGATGTTCACTCTTGCCATCTCTTGCTTGACCACTTTCAGTTTGCCTTGATTCATGGACCTAAAATTCCAGGTTCCTATGTAATATTGCTCTTTACAGCATCAGACCTTACTTTTATCACCACTCACATCCACAACTGGGTGCTGTTTTTGCTCTGGCTTTATCTCTTCATTCCTTCTGGAGTTATTTCTCTACTGATCTCCAGTAGCATATTGGGGAACTACTGATCTGGGGAGTCTATGTTTCAGTGTCCTATCTTTTTGCCTTTTCATACTATTCACAATCACAGAAACTAACCAATCTCATCACATGGACCACAGCCTTCAAAGTCCATTCATCCTGATTGCAGTGACCTGAAGACACTGAACATTTAGCTTCACTCTACTTAGATCTCTTGAGTTTTCTGGTTTCTGAACTTGCCTTGAGTCTGCCTTCACAGATTTAGATTTTCCTTCGATTCTGTAAGATATCCTTTCTCCCACCAGCATAAGTTGTTTAGAATTGGTTTGTGCAACTAGCAATTATAAAACTTTAACTGATCAAAGAGGGTTTCCCTCATGGATCAGTTGGTAAAGACTCCACCTGCAATGCAGGAGACCTTGGTTCGATTTCTGGGTCAGGAAGATCCCCCGGAGAAGGGATACGGTACCCACTCCAGTATTCTTGGGTTTCCTTGTGGCTCAGCTGGTAAAGAATTTGCCCACAATGTGGGAGGCCTGGGTTTGATTCCTGGGTTGGGAAGATCTCCTGGAGAAGGGAAAGGCTACCCACTCCAGTATTTTGATCTGGAGAATTCCATGGTATAGTCTATGGGGTCGCAAAGAGTTGGACAGGACTAAGCTCCTTTCACTTTCACTTTCAAGTGATCAAAGGTCAATTCTGGATGCATTCCAAGGTAAGGAGATAAAAAACCAGTTCCCAACCCCTGAGAATCTCTGTCTAAGAAATTTTCACTTCTGCCTTATAGTGTTTCAGACTTAAGGTAACAAGACAACTACAGCATCAAAAATAGCATTTTAAAGTGGAAACAGACAGACTTCCCTGATGGTCCAGTGGTTAGGGGGCACGGGTTCAGTCCCTGGTTAGGGAACTAGTATTCTGAATCTCGTGATGTGGTAGAAAAAAGAAAAAGATACAGAGAATGAAGTGAAAATTAAATTTGACTATGCTAGTAGTCACACTTTGTGCTTACTAGCAGAGATTAATGATTAATAGCTGCAGCAACTCTGTGCTTTGTTAA
Organism: Oreotragus oreotragus; assembly: GCA_006410675.1. Taxonomy (NCBI): domain Eukaryota; kingdom Metazoa; phylum Chordata; class Mammalia; order Artiodactyla; family Bovidae; genus Oreotragus; species Oreotragus oreotragus. The sequence continues at coordinate 174,526 of SJYX01000929.1, forward strand.
TATTTTATATATATCATCTTGTTAAATTCTTGTAGCAACAGTAAGAGGCATTACTAGTATTCCCATCTTGCAGATGCGGAAAATGGGGTTTATAAAGGGTTTATAAAGTTAAGTGACTTTCTGAAGATCAATGGTTACAGCCAGCCTTCAAAACTAAGTTGAATTTGAGCACTTGAACTCTTAATCATTATACTGTACCAGACCTTAATAAAAATATTTATGATTTGAACAGATTTTTAAATCTAATTTTTATATTTTAAACATTTATTATCAATTTACCTGAGGCTGTATCTTATTAGAAAGTCTCACGCAAAATACCTTTCTATACCAAAATAGAAAGAATGGTACAATAAAGCCTTATGGTAGTGTTGCAGGAAGAGGGACCCGTTCCAGGGCCCGAAACTGGGCTCTTGTCTAACACTCGGAAATGAACTGTCCGAGGAGACACATGTGCTGACAAAGCAAGAGAGTTTATTGGGAAAGGGCACCCGGGTGGAGAACAGTAGAGTAAGGGAACCCAGGAGAACTGCTCTGCCACGTGGCTCACAGTCTCAGGTTTTATGGTGATGGGATTAGTTTCCAGGTGGTCTTTGGCCAATCACTCTAATTCAGAGTCTTTCCTGGTGGCACATGCATCGCTCAGCCAAGATGGATGCTAGCGAGAGGGATTCTGGGAAGTGGACGGACATGCAGTGTCTCCTTTCAGCCTTTCCCGAACCCTTCCGGTCGGTGGTGGCTTATTAGTTCTGTGTTCCTTATCAGGATCTCCTGTCATAAAACAATTCATGCAAATGGTTACTCTGGTGCCTGGCCAGGGTGGGCAGTTTCAATCAGTGTGCTTCCCCTAACAGTACTGTTGGCTAAAAAAGATGTACAACTTGAGAGTTGTGAATTAAGTTTTATCTGGGGCAAAATGAGGACTGCAGCCCCGGAGGCCGCATCTCAGAGAGCTCAGAGAGACTGCTCCAGAGTGGCGGTGAAAGTGAGGTCACTCAGTCGTGTCCGCTTCTTTGTGACCCCATGGACTGTAGCCTATCAGGCTCCTCCATCCATGGGATTTTCCAGGCAAGAGTGCTGGAGTGGATTGCCATTTCCTTCTCCAGGGGATCTTCCTGACCCAGGAATCAAACCCGGGTCTCCCCCACTGCAGGCAGATGCTTTACCGTCTGAGCCACCAGGGAAGCCCAAAAAAAGTGGCAGTGGGGGAAGTCAAGATATAAGGTTTTGGTGAAGTGGCAGTTCAATACCATGAGATGCTCAATTTACAAAAGGTTTTTTGTTAGTCATGAGGATCTGATGTCACCATGAAGGGATTTAGTGCTTCTCTAGATATGAGGAGATGTAAGGATTGAGATCATAAAGTCTGTTCCTAAAAACATCCAAGTATCTAAAGACCTGTCCCACCAGATTCCCTGGAGCACAGAGTGCCTCTCTCCACCCTGAACTCCCTCAGGGGTTGTTGAAGGTCAGCAGCTGTAGCAGCATGGGGTTCAGTCTCCACAGAGGCAGGTGGCAAATGTCTTTTTTGTTCAGTCACTGGCAATGCTCTTGGTAAGTGCCAGTTTGTAGTTGACAGTACCCATCACCTAAATTCAACAACTATTCCCATTCCACTATTCTTTTCTCAACAATCCTCTCTCCAAACTCACTTTATTTTCTTTTATCCTGGGGTATATTTTATTTCATTTACTTGTTCTTTTTAAGAAATCTACATTTGTTTGTTTTTTTAAACTATTTTTATCCTGGAGTGTTTTAAAACAAATCTTCCTTCACTCTAATACTATGTTTTTCTAGTCCATCAGAACTTAAAAGAAAAAAATCATAATATTATCATGTCCCCAAATTAATAACAGTTCCTTAATACTTTTAAAAAATTTTATCTATTTTTTAATTGAAGGATAATTGCTTTACAGAATTTTTTTGGTTTCTGCCAAACATCAACATGAATCAGCCATAAGTATACATTACTCAGAGAGACTGCTCCAGAGTGGCGGTGAAAGTGAGGTCACTCAGTCGTGTCCGCTTCTTTGTGACCCCATGGACTGTAGCCTATCAGGCTCCTCCATCCATGGGATTTTCCAGGCAAGAGTGCTGGAGTGGATTGCCATTTCCTTCTCCAGGGGATCTTCCTGACCCAGGAATCAAACCCAGGTCTCCCCCACTGCAGGCAGATGCTTTACCGTCTGAGCCACCAGGGAAGCCCAAAAAATGTGGCAGTGGGGGAAGTCAAGATATAAGGTTTTGGTGAAGTGGCAGTTCAATACCATGAGATGCTCAATTTACAAAAGGTTTTTTGTTAGTCATGAGGATCTGATGTCACCATGAAGGGATTGAGTGCTTCTCTAGATATGAGGAGATGTAAGGATTGAGATCATAAAGTCTGTTCCTAAAAACATCCAAGTATCTAAAGACCTGTCCCACCAGATTCCCTGGAGCACAGAGTGCCTCTCTCCACCCTGAACTCCCTCAGGGGTTGTTGAAGGTCAGCAGCTGTAGCAGCATGGGGTTCAGTCTCCACAGAGGCAGGTGGCAAATGTCTTTTTTGTTCAGTCACTGGCAATGCTCTTGGTAAGTGCCAGTTTGTAGTTGACAGTACCCATCACCTAAATTCAACAACTATTCCCATTCCACTATTCTTTTCTCAACAATCCTCTCTCCAAACTCACTTTATTTTCTTTTATCCTGGGGTATATTTTATTTCATTTACTTGTTCTTTTTAAGAAATCTACATTTGTTTGTTTTTTTAAACTATTTTTATCCTGGAGTGTTTTAAAACAAATCTTCCTTCACTCTAATACTATGTTTTTCTAGTCCATCAGAACTTAAAAGAAAAAAATCATAATATTATCATGTCCCCAAATTAATAACAGTTCCTTAATACTTTTAAAAAATTTTATCTATTTTTTAATTGAAGGATAATTGCTTTACAGAATTTTTTTGGTTTCTGCCAAACATCAACATGAATCAGCCATAAGTATACATTTGTCCCCTCCCTCTTGAACCTCCCTTCTTAATACTTTCAATACCCAGTCTGCATTCAGACTTTTCTTGATTGTCTCAAAAACATCTTTACAGTTCAAATAAAAATTCAGACACAGCACACATGTTACACATATCAGATATTCTTAAGTTTCTTTCAGCTTATGAAAGTTCCCCTTCTCTTTCTTCCTCTGTGCCATGTGCTTGTTGAAGAAAAAGTGGGCTCTTGTCCTGTGGAATGTCTAACCTTTTGGATTTGGCTGATGGTACCCTCCTAGTGACAGTCCCTGGTGTCTCAGAGGTTAAAGCGCCTGCCTCCAATGCGGGAGACCTGGGTTCCATCCCTGGGTCGGGAAGATCCCCTGGAGAAGGAAATGGTAACCCACTTCAATATTCTTGCCTGGAGAATCCCATGGAGAGAGGAGCCTGGCAGGCTACAGTCCACGAGGTTGCAGAGTCGGACTCGACTGAGTGACTTCACTTCACTTCACCCCCCNCAATGCGGGAGACCTGGGTTCCATCCCTGGGTCGGGAAGATCCCCTGGAGAAGGAAATGGTAACCCACTTCAATATTCTTGCCTGGAGAATCCCATGGAGAGAGGAGCCTGGCAGGCTACAGTCCACGAGGTTGCAGAGTCGGACTCGACTGAGTGACTTCACTTCACTTCACCCCCCTAGTGACATGTTCTTGCATCTCCTGTCTTGGAAGCTGTTAGTTAAAGAGATTTGACTAAATTAGGCTAAAAAGTGTGTGTGTGTATTTTTAAACTTTGGCAAGAATACTCCATAGGAGTTATAATAGCTGGCTTTTAAAACAAATTGTGTAACTGATTTACTGAGTGTGCTGAATCAATGATTATAATCAGTAAACGGCTTTGTCTTCTCTTTCCATTGCCTCCAAACAAGCAGAGCTCCCTTCTGTGCCCCTAGGGACTTTTCAGGCAGATCCCTGACCTTTGTGGCCACTCTCAGATGTGAGAAGAGTCTCACTTTCACCTACAGAAAACTCTGCTACTGCTGCTGCTAAGTCGCTTCAGTCGTGTCCGACTCTGTGCGATCCCACAGACGGCACCCCACCAGGCTCCTCCGTCCATGGGATTTTCCAGGCAAGAGTACTGGAGTGGGGTGCCATTGCCTTCTCTGCGGAAAACTCTGCTGCTGCTGCTAAGTCACTTCAGTCGTGTCCGACTCTGTGTGACCCCATAGATGGCAGCCCACCAGGCTCCCCCATCCCTGGGATTCTCCAGGCAAGAATACTGGAGTGGGTTGCCATTTCCTTCTCCAATGCATGAAAGAGAAAAGTGAAAGTGAAGTCACTCAGTCTGTCCGACTGTTAGCGACCCCATGGACTGCAGCCCACCAGGCTACTCCGTCCATTGGATTTTCCAGGCAAGAGTACTGGGGTGGGGTGCCATTGCCTTCCCCGGCGGAAAACTCTAGCCCAATGTAAATTAAACTTTAATTTCTCATTCATTTCAAATCTCCCTCCTCCCTGCTGTCACCTAGTACAGCTGCCAAGCATGTCCTTTCCTTCCACTCTACTTGGTAGATAATCTCCACTGCGATGCTTCAGTCCCTATGAAGCACTGTGCATCCCTGCCCAGCCAAATGGTTGAAGTGTAACCTACAACCCTCCATTGTCACCCAGCCACTAGGGGCAGCTCCAGCCAGATTCCAGTGTGCAGATTTCTCTATATTCCTCAAAATCCAAAGGACGCTTGTCAGATTCTTCTCCAAACTTGCTTGTCTCGCACTCCTCACATTCCTCCACCATACACATTCCTCCAGCCAGGCAATCATCTGGTTAGGGATTGAAAGTCCCACATCCCTTTCTTGCCTGCACTCCAGTGCTGGGTGAAGGGATCTCTGCCTCTCTTCACTTGGCTCTGGTGGGAACAACAATGGCCCACTCAGGCCAGAGAAGAGATGCCATCATGCTCCTCCTCTTGGGAAGTTCCCCTAAAGATGTACCTGCCCATCTTTCTCTGCTAAAGGCTAAGGGAGGGATTGTTGCTGAACCAGAATGTCCATGTCATAGTAAGACCCATGCACATGTCTTGAGGACCCTTCTTTAAAATAAGGGACTGCTTCTTACCTATTGTTTACACCAGTGAGGCTGTATCTTATTCTAATCAACAGGAAAGTCCCAGACTACACCCATATAGCTCTGCTAAGATTTACCCTCAATTTAACTTTATAAAGTAATTCTGCTAAATAAATGGAATTTCCTAGCTTATTTGAAAATGAATGATTTAGAGAAACTCAAACTTAAATAATATTCTCTAGGACATCTTTTCATGTATCACTGTGATGTCAGGGAACACTGTGTACAAAGAAAGTGAAGTTGCTCAGTTGCGTCTGACTCTTTGCGATCCCATGGACTATAGCCTACCATGCTCCTCCATCCATGGGACTTTCCAGGCAAGAGTACTGGAGTGGGTTGCCATTTCCTTCTCCAGGGGATCTTCCAGAGCCAGGGATCGAACCTGGGTCTCCTGCATTGTAAGCAAATGCTTTACCATCTGCGCCACCAGGGGGATCTACTGTGCACAAAGCAAACNTCCATGGGACTTTCCAGGCAAGAGTACTGGAGTGGGTTGCCATTTCCTTCTCCAGGGGATCTTCCAGAGCCAGGGATCGAACCTGGGTCTCCTGCATTGTAAGCAAATGCTTTACCATCTGCGCCACCAGGGGGATCTACTGTGCACAAAGCAAACGCATCATCATCTGTCCTTAAGAAGACCTGTGTGGTCTACTAAACACCACCAACAACAAAGCAAGAAAAGGAAAACATTTCCAAAAACAGCAGAGGACAAGGAAGCAGGTCCACAGGGATTTATCAGCTAAGTTAAATGCTCCCAGTCAATGTCATATGTAGAGCTATGTGCTTGTTTGATTTCCATGTTACATTAGATACAACCTTTAACCATTTTAATTGATATGTTAAGGTCTCTGTGTATTTTTAAAGTAAATATGTTTAATTACAATTGCTGGGAAGAGAATTGCTTATTCCAGCCTTAACTAGAACTCAAATTAGGAAATAAAAAGGAGGCTTACTGACTCACTGAAGAGTCAGCTGCGTGCATATTTATTTTGCTCTCTGCTTAAGTTGGAGTAAACAATAAACTAATCAAGAACTGTCCGGCGGTGAATCAGTGGATGTATCTGCGATTGTGAGGGGTGCAGGGGGAGGCCAACACTCTTACATCAAATTGGGCTGAAATAAGGAACTTTAAAATGTACGAGATGTTTCTGGAGATGTGCTACCATAGGCTGATAGAACCATGTTAAACTCACTCTGGTGGTATCTGGTTAAAAGTGCCTAAATCCAAGTGTTATCTATTCAAATTGTGTGCACCCAGCAGAGGTCCAGGCTCACATTAGGATCTTAATAAATTCCTGCAGAAGGAAGAAGGTAGAAAGAAGCGAGGGAGGAAATGAAACAGGGAAGAGGGAGGAAGGAAGGGGGAAGAAGAGCAGGAGGGTAGACCAGCCCGGGAAACTGGTTTTATTACCTCATTTTAACAACCGAATGAGCATAAATTGGCTCATAGTCTTTTCATGGTGTGGTTAGAACACTGAATTCAGGCCTAATTGCGCAAATGAAAGAAAAGTGAGAGTTTAATAAAAAAATCATGTTATGGTAAATAATTGAAAAGTTGACAGCGGATGAGTTTGAAAAAGGAATGCTAAGCTTGGTGTTTATGTTGTTTTTTTGACTGTCATGAATTAACTTTGTAACATAGTTAACATTCCAAAATATCAAGTCATTGACTTGTTCTTTTAGAAATCCCATTTTCCAAGTCATTTGAATTAAATTGCAAATATGTTTAAACACAAAGACACTTCCAGTTAATAGGAAGCAAATGTTCCATTAAGGAATGCAGCATAGAATGCATATTTGAAGCCAACCTGATGAAATAGAAATTCAGGATGAGGCGACACGCTTTTCCCAATTCTGTGTCACGTGCAGATTTCATAATTGTTCTGTTTTCATCCAAGCCTTGGATACAAATGCTGCCCAGAGGGTCAGAGTCCAGATCCTGTGGCACTCACCTAAAGGTGCGCCCCTCAAACTTCTCCCCCCCTTCTCCCTCTCTCTGTGCATTTCCCACCTGGTGCGGTCAACCAGCCTCATACCCCCTCTTGGACAAATCTACAAGGACACCAGCAAGACCTTGTGAAATTGTCTCACGGCCAAAGTAACCCTTCCTTTTCAGGGTGTTCCTCTGGTACCTTCTGCAACCCTCCAGTACTGAGCTTACCACAGTGATGATCATAATTTCTTGTCTCTAGAATACAGATTCCCTATAAACAGAGTTCACATTCATTCTGAATCCTCATTAAACACTGGTTTTTGTGTGTGTGCCAGCACTGGTCAAGGTCTGTATTAGATTCTGCATTTAGAATTGAGAAAAACAGATGCAGTCCTTGGATTTTGGAAGCGTGTCATCTACTGAGGAAGAGTCATTACGTAAGTCAGCAAGCAAAATAGGAGACCACAGATTGTGTCATGAATCTATATGACAGGGGAGGCAGGAGCCAGAACAAAAGGAGACACAGAGAGAGAGAGAGTTTAGCAAAACTTCTCTGAGGAAGCAACACTTAAGGCCTATGGTGACTAGCAGTTATTCAGCTTTTTCAGGTTTGCATAGAAAAAGTGTGCCCAGCAGACGCAACAGTGTGTGGGGCTGGAAGGACAGGGCAAGGGGAGAGGGATGGGAGAGAGTCAGGGGTCCAGACACTGTGGGGCCGTGGGATTTTGTGTTTTATACTAAGTTGTAAACCTTTGAAGGCTCTAAGTAGGGGGCTAATATGACTTGTAAACCATGATGCCTTATGTTTACTTGCTGGGTATTGAAGATTTACAAATAAATGGATGAATTAAACATAATGAATAGCATTCTTCTATGTCATTCTGGAGTTTTACCACACTCAGGCGATTAGATTAATTTGATAGAGCTGGTTTTTAGGAAACGTGATGGAAATTTGTTAATTTTCAGGCACTCATCATTCATTTTCCCTTCCTACCATCCCCCCTTTTATTTTATTTTTTTACTGGAGCATAGCGGTTCACAACATTGTGCTAGTTTCAGATGTACAGCAAAGTGAATCAGTTATACATCTACACCCACCGGCTCCCCTTCCCATTTAATTTTAGGTAATACATTTTCCCATCGTGTATACGCGTGGTACCCAGCTCTCCCTTGGCCAAGAGACTGCCATGAGAAAAAAACTATTTCAACCTGACTCTCTCTTCTGGAACTTCAAATCTTTAGTAACTGATAGAGAAGAAATGCTTGAAGGAGCTCATTTCAGCCATAGCAGCTGAGGTTCCAGGGTGTATGGCTTCCCCGGTTCCTGCCTTGTTTTCAAGCCTGAGTCTCTAGTTTCTCTTCTTCCCTCCAAGGAAAAGTCCTACCAGTGCACTCACTTTTTCCTTAAAATAGTCAGCAGTAGTTTGTCACTTGCAATAGAAGGATCATAGTGGAGTGAAAATCTATTTTAGCTCTAAATGAGGGTCACATTTTGGTCTCAAGTTTTAAAAACATTTCTTTGGAAATATTACTTGTTTATTTCCAATCTGATGGGAACCTTAACATTTTCCTCTATTTCTCAAAACTGATTTTAGTCATTGGAATGTACTTTCTGGGCTGAAAGCTTTGAAATCTTTGAAACAGCTAAATACTCCTTTTTTCCTCTCAAATGTCCTCAAAGACAGAACTACGTTGTCCTTTGTCTATTCCACTTGTTTTTGTTGGAGACCATACTCCTTGCTTTCAAAGATTGTTTCCCAAGCGTGAGTCCCCGGAACACGAATCTCACGAGGTGTTTCCAGATTAAAAATGGCAATTATTACGTAGGTCTGAATAGCAGTGAAGACTCTACCCCTCTCTGTGTTTCAGAGAACACTGTAGCATCTTAAAGCACCTGAAAAGTCCTGCAGTAAAGAAATTTATTCCCAAATGCATTTGATTGTGCAACTCTTCTTTCTGCAAAACCCATGAAAGAACAAGCATTTTGTGGCACCCACTTTGGGAAAGGCTGCTTTTGAAAGTCAAAGCAAAATGAAAGTGAGGTTTTCCCATTCTCGTGCCACCTGTTAACACTACATCACATTCCCTTGGCAGTGGATTTATCTCTTTTCTTGTTTTCCCTGCTTCAAATACAGCTTGAACATTCTTTTAGGTATTGTCTTTCATAGAATTTTTAAGGGCCTCAGTCTCTCCTTAAAAAGTATTTAAAAAGACAATGCCTAAAAGAATCTCTTAAAAAAAAAAAAAAATAATCCCTTAATGGCCTCAGTCCCTTCCAGAAGACTCTTGAGAGTCCCTTGGACAGCAAGGAGATCAAACCAGTCAATCTTAAAGGAAATCAACCCAGAATACTCAATGGAAGACTGATGCTGAAGCTGAAGCTCCAATACTTTGGCCACCAGATACAAAGAGTAGACTCATTAGAAAAGACCCTGATGCTGGAAAAGATTTAAGGTGGGAGGAGAAGGGGATGATAGGATGAGATGGTTGGATGACATTACCAACTCAATGGACATGAACTTAAGCCAGCTCCGGGAGATGATGAAGGACAGGGAAGCCTGGCATGCCGCAGTCCATGGGGTGAAGAACCAGCCATGGCTTAGCAACCGAACAAAAGTCCCTCTTGGGACATGCTACTGTTTGGGTTTACTTCAGATACATCTTACGGTAAAGGCCCATCAAAATGCTTTGAGAATGCTCTGTGTGCTCTCAACATTCGGGATAATATGGTAGAGGGAAAGCTCAACGTTCAGTCCTTGCTGCTCTTTTATACACATACACGTGAGAACACACACATATACAGAAAGAGACATCAGAGACAAAAGATGGTCTGTTCGCCAGGTTACCTCAAAGACATCTGACTGTCTTCGGGAGTGGTCTCAAGCTGTCCAAGTGGAGAGAGTAAAGTGTGGATAGAAAGTGAGCTATGGCGATAGATCTTCTCTTCCCAGCTTCCCTGACTGGTCCAACAAATGTGAAGAGAGGGCAGCACAGGGGTTCCGGAAGAAGACCGGGCTGGAAGGAGGAGGAGCAGGGGCCAAGGGTTAGCAATGATGGCTTTGACCTTGGTCTAAACAATGACAGTTAAGCCGCTGACACAACTGCGTCTCTGAAGTCTTCAGTCATTTACTAATTTATTCAACTAACATTATTTTTTATCAGTTTGTAACATTATAAAAGTTGTATGTGCACAATCTATGTTATATTTCAATCTCTGTCTACACTATAGCATCCTCACCAGCCAAGGTTGAGCTTCTATCTGTCACCTGACAGTTGGCCCCCTTTACCCACTTTGCCCTCCCCTCACCCCCCTTTCCCTCTGGTAACCACAGCTCTGTTCTCTGTATCTACGTGTTCATTTTGTTTGGCTTGGTCTATTAATTTATCAATTTAAAAAGCTTGAAAATACTCCACACAGGAGTGAAATCATAGTGTTTGTCCTTATCCACCTGGCTTAGTTCACTTAGCATAATACCCTCCAGGTCTACCCATGTTGTTGCAAATGGCAAGATCTCATTCAACTAACACTACTGAGCACCTACTCTGTTGTGGGAGCTTCCCTTGCAGCTCAGTTGGTAAAGAATCTGCCAGCAATGCAGGAGACCTGGGTTTGATTCCTGGGTCGGGAAGATCCTCTGGAGAAGGAAATGGCAACCCACTCCAGTATTCTTGCTTGGGGAATCCCATGGACAGAGGAGCCTGGCAGGCTCCAGCCCATGGGGTCACAAGAGTCGGACACGACTGAGCGATTAAACCACCACCACCACTCTGTTATGGGAACCCGCTTTACTCCGGCCTTCAAAGAACTGTCGTACTGGGTGACAGGGCACCTAAATAAAAACTTCCAACTAGAACCTAGAGAGTATTATGTTAGAAGTAGTAACAAAGTGCTTTTATGTATTAATTTAGGTATCTGGATATACCCTATAACTTAAGCTTGTGCTGCTCTAGAAATACATTACTGAGTATTTCATGCATGTGCCTTCAGTTTTCTTTACTAGCTCATGTTCATTCATGTTCTCTGTTTTATAGCATTTTTATAGCTTTCCATTGCAAAATAAAATACAAAATTTATTATAATAAACACATTACTAAATCAAATATCAGTTCTATTGACGAATTTTTAGGTAATTGTAGTTTTTCACAATGCTTCAGTAACAATCTTAAATATACTTGATGGGTGAGAAATGGTTCCAGTTGTGGTTTTAGCTTGTATTTCCCTGATTGCCACTGAGGTTGGGTGTCTTTCATTGGCCACTTGGGATTCTATACATGCTTTTACAGTTCCTGTCCATGAAATGTAGCCCAGAGTTATCATCAAGGTCATGCCCAGTGAATACTGCTGATCCCCCTTGCCATAGCAAAGCCGCTTGGTCTTCTAACAATATCAGTTCCTAGCTTCAAAGCTGGCATCACTGAGGCCCACCTTTGCAAAGTGGGTAGGTTCTGGACATAGTTGACTTTCTGTGCACCTGGTGCCTGCAATGCCTGTGGTGGGTTCACTGAGTTATAATACTTTCCTAAACATAGTAGTAAGTCTGGTTTGTGTGATTAGACTTCTGCCTCAATTTCTCTGATGAATAGAGCCTGGTTCTACTCTGTTGAGCACTGACAAATCTCACCACTCCCCTTTCTGAGGTACTGCAGTCATCTCACTGACCCTCAAGTTGCTGACTGCCGTTATACTCTAAAAAGATGGACCATTCATAAACATGATATTAGTTTCCTGCTAACTTGAAGCATCACCTGCTCATGGAGACCTTTGCTAACATGTTCCATCTGTAAACTGGACGCCCTGAGATACGAGCATCTATTCTTCTATGAACATCAACTTGGATTATCACCCAGTGTCTTTGGGTCAGAGTCACAGCCATATTATGATTTCTGAGCTTGGGTCCAGCCTCTACCTCCTGTCCAGCAGTCACTCACCAAGGTCCTACATACACTAAGGCTGACTTGCTAGGGTATGATAATCTGTCTTTTTTTCTTCAGTTATGTTCCAAGTAAATACAATTGTTATTATTTTGAAGTTTTTAAGCAAATAGAACTTAATTTGCTTCCCTGAAAGCTCCTTCTTATGGACTTCCCTGGTAGTACAGTGGATAAGAATTCTGCCAGCCAGGACAGAGGACACAGGTTCAATCCCTGGTCTGGGAAGATTCCACATGCTGCACAGCAACTAAAACTCGTGTGCCAAAACCACCGAGCCAAAGGTCTAGCGCCTGAGAGCTGCACGCTCTAGGGCCTGCATGCCACAGCGAGAGAAGCCGCCACAGTGAAGAAGCGCCCCTGCTCACCGCTTCTAGAGGAAGCCTGCGCACAGCAACAAAGATGCAGCGCAGCCAAAAACGTAAATAAATTAAATTTAAAAGAAAGCTCCTTCTTCAGAGGCCAGAAAGTGGTAATGGGGGAGTCATAGTCAATCTCTTACCTTGATTTATTTTTAAAAATTAATTTTGGCTGTGTTGGGTCTTAGTTGCAGTGCGTGGGATCTTTCGTCATGGCGTGGGGGCTCAGTAGTTATGACACAGGCTTAGGTGCTCTGAGGCACGTGGGGCCTTAGTTTTCCAACGAGGGATTGAACCCACATCCCCTGCATTGCAAGGTGGATTCTTAACCATTGGACCATGAGGTACATCCCCTCCTGTGACTTTTGATTTTTTCCCTGCCTGGGACTCAAAGGCTTGAATTCCAGATAGATACTAATTTAAAATCATTTGGGGATACCAGGCAAGTATCTCTTTTGAAATTTAAACAAGGACAGAGCTGTCTGACATCTCAACGGATTTTCATATTTCAAGTCAGTCTATTTCTTCTAATTTGGATATATGGAACTATTGTGGCATCTTATAAAGCAGGCCATTTACCAAGACAGTAATCTGGACAAAAGGTCCTGTGGAACATAACAGCATGAGGATGCAAGTGAGTTTCTGCCAAGCTCACTTCAGGCTCCTACCCATGACCCATTTCTGCACTGGAGGAGAAATAATAACGATTTTCTAAGTTGGTATTTTCTTTTGTTCTTATGAACGAAACTACACCCCCAGCTGCTTCCCAGTGCCTCCTCTTCCTCCACCTCTGCACTTCCAGGGCATGACTGTACTGCTTGGTTCCACTTATTCACAAATGGATCAGGCAGATTCCAACATTCTGGGGAGGGAAAATACTGTTCCTTTAGAAAATGCTATTCTCTCACTTGGAACAAATAATTTATGAGCTTAAAGTGTTTTTCATAATATATCTTAGAAATAATATTAATTTGCATGTTAGGAAGCATTTCAGAGAGAACTTTATCTCTGCAATCATTAGCCATATTTTATTGCTTGGACAGAACAAATGAATAGGAAATATTTGTTCCCCTAAAAGCATAACCCATATTGCAAAAATTCTGAAATTTTATATGGTTGCTAGTGGAAGGATTCTACCTTTGACCTCAAGTAATGACTTTTTAAATACTTTAGGGTTGAGGCTTTAACTCTAAAGTGGGAGGATTAGGCACAGTTTTGAATTCTAGAAGTCTGGACAGGGCGCTCAAAAGCATTAAAAGATGAATGATGATTTTTAAAAAACAAGTTTTAGAAAATTGAGAAGACTTTCTAGACTTATTTTACTGCTTACTGGGTCATCCTTTATCACCATGTAGCCTTTGAGTAATCAGAGATCTGACAAGTATTCCAATTCACTGCTCTCATGGGGAGGTGATACTTCTTAAGTATGGAGAGTGGGATACGCATAGTCCAACTGACTCTGTTAGTCTCCCATCACATATACAAAAAAATATGCATCCTCGGCTGGGGGTGGAAATCAATTTTACATACTGAACAAAAGCTGGTAATACACAATGAAAATTCATGGAACATCACTCTGCAGAACTACTGCCTTAAGTTTGAGAAATCTGTATGCAGGTCAGGAAGCAACAGTTAGAACTGGACATGGAACAACAGACTGGTTCCATCCAAATAGGAAAAGGAGTACGTCAAGGCTGTATATTGTCTCCCTGCTTATTTAACTTATATGCAGAGTACATCATGAGAAATGCTGGACTGGAAGAAACACAAGCTGGAATCAAGATTGCCGGGAGAAATATCAATAACCTCAGATATGCTGATGACACCACCCTTATGGCAGAAAGTGAGGAGGAGCTAAAAAGCCTCTTGATGAAAGTGAAGGAGGAGAGCGAAAAAGTTGGCTTAAAGCTCAACATTCAGAAAA
>SJYX01000929.1:191312-241461 GCA_006410675.1 Oreotragus oreotragus
GACTGAAGGGAGAAGCCAAACCCTTTTAATTACCTAATCTCAGAAGTGACATCCCATTGCTCTGACATATTCTATTTGTTAGAAGCAACTTGCTAAGTCCAGTCAACACTCAGAAGAGGGGATTACATAGAGCATCAATACCAGGAGGCGGGGTCATGAGCTATCTTAGAGGCTCCTGTCACAGGGATACACTGCAATAGCTTCTTTTCCTTCTTTTCTCCAGTGGATACATAGAATGTTCAATGGGAGCAGAGAGAGTATTTTGGCCATTGTGGTATCCCAGTGCTGGGCACAGTGCCTGAAACTTAAAACTGCTCACTAAATGTTTCTTTCAAGGGAACAAGAAGGAAAGATAAATGAAGGAGGGAAGGAGGAAGGGAAGAAGGAAATGGAAGGGAAAGAGGAAGGAAGAAGAAAGAAAGAAGGAAGGAAGGAAGAGGAAGGAAGGAAATAAAGAAAGAAGGAGAGCAGGAGGGAGAGAGGAAGAAAGAAAGGAAGAAAAAGAAAAATCCAAGTGAGAAGATCAATGTGCTCTGCTAATCCCTGGAGAGCATGGTAGCTCTTCAGAAAAGGAAAACTCAACCATAAGGACTCTGAGCATGGAGTCAGGTCTTCCATCGCTTCCCAAGTCCTGCGTGTAAATGAGCCTCCAGGGAAGTGGAGGCCACTCTGTGCACAGACTGCAGCCACCATCCTGCTCCAAGCATAGCTTCTGTGGATGCTGAACATTTGAGCTCCAAAGCAGCCTAAGAGTCACCCATGGAAGGACAACCTCACTTGGGGTCTCTAATAGGAAATATATGGGTTCTGCTGAAGGAGCTGTAATTGTTGGCAGATACGTCACGGAGAACTCTGGGGTGCTTTTCTTCCACTTGCAGAGAGTAACGAGAAGTTCTACTGAAAGTGTATAGGCTGCTTTGTCATTTAACATTATAAAGCCCGCAGGTTCAGTTGCTCAGTTGTGTCCGATTCTTTGCAACCCCATGGACTGCAGCACACCAGGCTTCCCTGTCCATCACCAACTCCTGACGCTTGCTCACTCATGTCCATCGAGTCGTTGATGCCATCCAACCATCTCATCCTCTGTAGTCCCCTTCTCCTCCTGCCTTCAATCTTTCCCAGCAGCAGGGTCTTTTCCAACGGAAAAGTTCTTCTCATCTGCTCACTGGAGCTTCAGCATCAGTCCTTCTGATGAACACCCAGGACTGATCTTTAGGATGGACTGGTTGGATCTCCTTGCAGTCCGAGGACTCTCAAGAGTCTTGCCCAACACCACAGTTCAAAAGCATCAATTCCTTATCACTCAGCTTTCTTTATTATAAAGTAAAAGGGAAGTCGCTTAGTCGTGTCCGACTCTTTGTGATCCCATGGACTGTAGCCCACTAGGCTCCTCCATCCATGGGATTCTCCAGGCAAGAGTACTGGAGTGGGTTGCCAAAAGATATTACTTAGTTACAAATTCTTTGTGAGCATGATTTTAATGGATCCACAATATTTAATCAAACAATTATAATGTGAGCTGTTCAGCCATAGCTCTGACCTTGCATTTACCAGTTGTTTCCATTTCTCACTGTTATACACAATGCTTTAATGAATGTTTTTATAAACCTGTCTTTTTGCAATTGTGACTATCTGGTTAGGCTGAATTCCTAGTAGTGAGATTGTAGGGTAGAGAAAAAAAAAATATATATGCACACTATGTGTCTGTGTGTGAGCATACACATAAGTGTAGGTGTACACTCCCCCCATAAATGATGTATAAATTCTCATTCCTGATATACAAGACTGCCTATTTTTACACACCAGCTGAGACAAGGTTTTATTATCTTTACAAAGTTGCCAGTCTTAAGGGTTGAAAAACAATAACTTATTATTGGTTTTTTTTTATGGAAGTGTTTTATTTTCATTTTCTTTGAATAAATGCCCCAAAGTATAATTGCTAGGTCATATTATAGTTTGATTTTTAATGCTTTAAGGAATTTCAGTTTATAATCCCACCAACAGTGCACAGAGTTTCCCTTTCCTCCACATTCTCTCCAACACTTGATATTTCTAGTCTTTTTTTAAATAGGTATTATAACAAGTATTTGATTTGCATTTCCCATGGTTAATGATCTAGAACATCTTTTCAGGTGTCTGTTGGCCATCTATATGTCTTCTTTGGAAAAATGACTGTTCAGATCTTCTGCTCATTTTTAAAATGGGATTTTTGTTTTGCTTTTTTTTGGAGTTGTATGAATTCTTTATATACTTTAAATATTAGCTCCTTATCAGACATATTATTTGAAAATTTTTCTCCCATTCAGTAGGTTGCTGTTTTATTCTGTTGAAGGTTTTCTTTGTCGTACAGAAGGGTTTGTCTTTGTTTCTGTTTAGTTTGATTCAGTTCCACATACTTATTTTTGTTGTTGCCTTTGCTTTTGGTGTCAGATAAAAATTATTAACACCAAGTCCTGACGTCAAGGAGCTTACTATCTATGTTTTCTTCTAGAAGTTTTATGTTCTCAGGTCTTACATTTAAGTCTTTGATTCATTTTGAGTTGATTTCTGTATATGGTAATAAAGGTTCAGTGTCATTCTTTCTCATGTGACTGTCCAATTTTCCCAATGCCGTTTATTGAAGAGACTGTCCTCTCCCCATTGTATATTCTTAGCTCCTTTGTTGTGAATTTGTTGGCCATTTATGTGTGGATGTGTATCTAGTCTCTCTGTTCTGTTCCACTGATTTATGTGTCTGATTTTGTGTCAATACAACCCTGTTTTAATTACTATGAAAGTGAAAGTGAAGTCGTTCAGTCATGTCCGACTATTTCCACCCTGTGGACTGTAGCCCACCAGGCTCCTCCATCCATGGGATTCTCCAGGCAAGAATACTGGAGTGGGTTGCCATTTCCTTCTCCAGGATTATTGTTTTAATTACAGTCCGACTCACTGGAAAAGACTCTGATGCTGGGAAAGATCGAAAGCCAAAGGAGAAGGGGCGGCAGAGGATGAGATGGTTAGATCAGCATCACTGATTCAACCGACATGAATCTGAGCAAGCTCCGGAAGAGAGTGGACGACAGAGGAGCCAGGCATGCTGCAGTCCATGGGGTTGCAGACAGTCGGACTCGACTTAATGACTGAATAACAGTCATTAATACTGTCCACCAACTATTTCTGACTTATCACCTTCTGAGCATATAGTAGGATTGAATTTCATGGCATTTGATCTTAGGTAAGGGCTATGTGACTTGTTCTAGTCATTGAATTGTCACTAGAAATAACATGCATCACTCTGGGCTGAGTATTTCGTTGGCAATACAAGATCCTACAGAACTCTTCCACTTTGGCTACCAGCTGCCAGCAATATTCCCCAAGGTGGTCTGGGTCCCATGGCCCAGGGACATACCATTTTAATTCCGTGAATAAAGCTTTCAGCTAGGCCATGCCAGATATGAGCAAAATATATAAACCTTTGTTGTTTTAAGCCACTGAGATTTGGTGTTGAGTTACTACAGCATTACCTAGACCATCCTGACTGATGCCTTAAACATCCTGGATCTTAAAGGGATTGAATGTATTTTCCTATGCTTAATGACCTGTGTGTGCCCTTTTTTGTGAATTTTCTATTCCTGTCCTTGCACACTGACTTCTTAAGCTTAAGGTACTCAACTATTCATTTGTCAAGGCTGAATCTGACCCCCACTGAGGTATCAGGGAGAATAATAAAGTCTGTGAAATACAGCATAAAGTAGTCTACCACAGCAGGCTTCTTCAAGCTTTTTAAATAATGTGCTTTCATTTCCATGATAATGTCAAAAAATACTATAAATATATTCTGGATCATTTAAATGGTCACTTTACAAACGAGGGGTGTTATTTATTTTTACGACTCAAATCGTTTCTTATGGTGTCAAGTACCACTTCTTGACACAGACCAATAAGAAAAGGACATACGTGGACTTAAAGCATAATGTTTTTGCACCAAGTAAGGGACAAATGATGTCTCAAGATATTGTCCACTCTTAAGAACAGAGGTTTCGCAGCAGAGTCAGCAGAGAAAATTGTAGGACACTGATTCATCACACAGCCCACACTGACACAAGCAGGCTCAGCTCAGAAGAATCTGGAACAGAACTCAGTACCGTTTCTATGTTGTCATTTGTCTCTGCTGTGGGCCTTTGCTTGCAAACAACAGAAACTGATTCTGGCTAGCTCAAGCAGTCACTGAACTAAGTGATTGAAATAATACAAGAAGAGAAAATTGTAGGACACTGATTCATCACACAGCCCACACTGACACAAGCAGGCTCAGCTCAGAAGAATCTGGAACAGAACTCAGTACCGTTTCTATGTTGTCATTTGTCTCTGCTGTGGGCCTTTGCTTGCAAACAACAGAAACTGATTCTGGCTAGCTCAAGCAGTCACTGAACTAAGTGATTGAAATAATACAAGAAAATGCAGAATTGAAGTGGAAAGCCAGTCTCAGAGAGAACCAGACTAGGGCAGCTCCAGGGATCTCAGTACCATGAATTCCTGGAATAGTACATTTTGGAGACGGTCAGCAAAATGACTCAGCTCCAGTCGTCTTCCATCTGTGTGTCTGTTTGCCCTAGATTCAAATTCCTGGGTCCATTTGAGTCAGGGCCTCATCATTTGACTGAAGGGGAGGGGTAATAGTGGATTGGAGGGGTGAGAGGAGGATATATAGGATATATAATGCTCAAGTCATCCAGATGCCTAATGAAAATAAAAGATTGTATATTTTCAAAGTAAGTGTGAGATGGCCAGGGTCACTCCTAGAAGGTCTGGGGGATTTAATCCTTCCCAGGCAGGGAAGTACATGGGGTTTCTCTCTTATGGAGACTTTTCCTTGTTTTTTTTTTTAAAGGAAGCTAAAGAGGATATCCACAAAGACATTCAGGAAGAACATCAACTATAAAAGAACAACTGCAGCCTAAGGAGAATGTGAAAGAAGGGAGGACTGAAATGGATGAAGGAAAGAAGGGATGAACAGGGCTATTTCTGGCTGTACTGGTTTTCACATTATTCTGTTTTAGAGTCACAGTCAAAGAGAGAGCTGTCTCCCAAAAACTAAAATCAAAAGAAATTTAGATCTTTGCTCAGTCTTTTGATAAAATATTGAAATTGGGGTATATTTTTTAATATGCAGCAAAACTCTTTGAAATATTCTTTAGAGTTTAGACACCTTTCTCATCATCAAATTTTCTTATAGGCTTTGCAGTAGCTTCCCCCAAAATCATGTTCTCCACTGTCTACTTCTATTTCAGAAAATTCTACTTGACGCTTTCTTTAATTTGTCCTCAGTTCACTTATGTGGATATCAACTGAGACTCTGAATTTTTAAGCTTTCTCTTTCCTTTACCCTATTATCCTGACTCTACATAACAAAGAAGAACCTAGCAAATGACCTAGAAACCAATGGGAGGGCCTTGATAATGGATGACATCCATAATTTAATCATTTCCCAATCTATTTCAGAAAATTCTACTTGACACTTTCTTTAATTTGTCCTCAGTTCACTTATGTGGATATCAACTGAGACTCTGAATTTTTAAGCTTTCTCTTTCCTTTACCCTATTATCCTGACTCTACATAACAAAGAAGAACCTAGCAAATGACCTAGAAACCAATGGGAGGGCCTTGATAATGGATGACATCCATAATTTAATCATTTCCCAATGACAATGATTGTATGTCTCCTATATTTTTCATTTTCACTTAATTAAAATTTTTTTTCTGATTTCCCTTGTGACTTCCTTTTTTGGTCCATGGGCTATTTAACAGAGGGCTGTTTAATTTCCAAATATTTAAGGATATTTTTGCATGCTTTTTGGGGTGGAGCATTCTACAAATGCCACTTAGGGCAAGCTGGTTGATCTTTAGTTAATTATAGCCTACCTTCAAATAATATTATGTCTTCAACAGTATACTTCCAAATCCTGCCCACCCATCTTTTGTGCCACTCTTGTGCTGTATTTCATTTTACATGTGCTAAATACTCATACAGGAAATGGCAACCCACTCCAGTGTTCTTGCCTGGAGAATCCCAGGGACGGGGGAGCCTGGTGGGCTGCCGTCTATGGGGTCGCACAGGGTCGGACACGACTGAAGTGACTTGGCAGCAGTGACACTATTTTTGTTTCGGCCAATCATCAATCTTCCTGGAAAATAAACCTTTAAAATATTTAGTTTTACCTTCATTTTTGCCGTTTCTAGCACTCTATTTTACTGCACAGATCCAAGTTTCTGTCTGATAGAATATTGTTTTTGTCTAAAGAAATTTCTTTAACACTTCTAGGAGTGCAGGATTGCTTTACAACTCACTCTCTCGGTTTTTGTTTGCTGGGGAAAGTATTTATGTTTCATTTCTAAAAAGATATTTCTGACAGCTCTTTCCTTTCAGTGCTTTAGAGATGTCAGTCTCCTGTGTTCTGTGACTGGCATGGCTTTTGACGGAAGACTGCTGTAACGCTCATCTTTGTTCATCTCTAATGGGTCTTGTTTTCTCTGGCTGCCTTAGAGATTTCCCTTTATCCTTGAGTCTCAGTAGTTTGACAGTGATGTGTCTAGGTTCTGAGTTTGTTTGTGGATCAGCTGTGTCTCAGAGCAACGCTTTTCAAACCTTAGTGTGCAAATGACTCTCCCAGGGAGCCTGTTAAAATTCAGATTTGATTCAACTGGTCTGTGGTTTGGCCTGAGTTTCTGCATTTCTAATAAGCTACCAGGTCAAGGCAATGTAGCTAAGGTCTTAGAACAGTCTGTCAGGTAGGAAAGGCGAGCAACTTTCTGATTTTTTGTCTCTCACTGGTCAGGTTCCTCTCGTGGAGTGTTAACCCTCCTCTGGATTTCTGAGTTGAATACTGCCTCCTCAGGCAACCACAAAAGACACCTAAGCCTTTTTGGATCTGGGTGCTAAGATGCTCCTACAGCTATGGAGACCACAGAGCCTGGGAGGCTGAAGCAACTGCTGATCTCAGAAAAGGATCACAGGGACAGCCACAGGAGTGAAACATGTCAGAAGCAGGGTAAACAGCAAGGTCCAGAGGAGGAGGGGAGCTGAATCTGCTTAATTGCGTAAACTGAATCCGGTCACAAGGGGTTGCCCTTTAAGGGGTGATCTGGAAATGACATATAACACCTATTCACATCCCATTAGCGAGAAACTAGCCACATAGCCATGCCATCTGCAAGAGAGAGTAAGAAGTGTTAACTTTAGCTGGGAAGCCTGTCATCATTCATATTTGTCATACATTCATAAATTATATTTAAGATAGCCTACTTGTAAATAATCAAGGCTCTTAAGCTGTGAACATAGACTTACTCTGTTTTGCTCTGCTCCTGAAATACTACCAATATTGAACAAATATGCTCATGGATGTCCTCCGGAAAACCAGAACATCCAGATTAGGAACGCAAGTCATTTAGCAGAATTATAGATAGATATAGGTATAGATGGATGAATTTAGGTAATTAAGTGGCACGCAACAGCCTATTCGATAATATGACATTTATTTATTTATTAAAGCAATCAATTACCAAACTGACCCAAACTAGGTAATTTGGAATATAGCTATTACCAGGAATGACAGGAGCTCAAAACAGAATAATAATTCACACATACTATGTGTATTCAAGAATGAGGGGGAAAAACAACAACAAAAGAACCCCCACCTTACAGACATAATTAAGGCCTTGAAAAATCTCACAGGCAACTTTTTGCTCTAGTCACATACAATTTCAACCCATTGCAAACCTCTCACTTGATCATTCAAAAAGCTATATCAAAGGACCCTTAAGAAAATGTGACCTATGACATGCCATAACTCAGATACTCTTTCTAACCCCAATGCTTTCCATATTTCTTCATTAACCATTTACTGATCACTTATCACATGATATCTATCATCACGTCTTTCCAGAAGCCATTTCTCTTTTGGGCGTCAGTCAATCATTTTGCCTCATGACTACAGTGAGCAACTCTGAACCTGGAAACAGGTTGAAAAGACCAATTTGATCTGCCAAATGTTTTAGTTCTCATTCCTCCCACCCTACCCTTTGTCCTCCATGATCTCTTCTTTTCTGGGATTCATGTGGCATAGCTAAACATGTAACACGGAGGAGGCAGTAGGCGTAGAGACTAGGGGTTGAAACTTAGGGCCTAGCCTGCTCGTAGTCATATCCCAGCTCAGTAAAGGATGTAGCTGTGTAATCTTGAGCAAATAACTTAACCTCTCCATGCTCTAAATTTCTTCATATGTTACAAAGAAAATAATAATATTTAACTCAAGGCTGTAAGGATTGAATGGCTTAATGTATGTAGAGTACTTAGACTAAAGTACTTAGTATGTAGACCATACTATGTTCTCAGAAAATCATAATTATTAATATTTTGCTGGGACATGTTTGCCTTTTATAGGCATTTATTGAACACCCTTGTTGTTGTTCAGCCACTAAGTTGTGTCCAACTATTTGCAGTCCCATTAACTGCAGCACTCTAGGCTTCCCTGTCCTTCACTATCTCCTGGAGTTTGTGCAGACTCGTGTCCACTGAGTCCGTGATGCCATCCAGCCATCTCATCCTCTGTTATTGATACCTACAATTTATCAAATATTTACTGGGCTTATTTCTTATTGCTCCTATAACAAAATGTCACAAATTTAGTGACTTAAATGAACAAAACTTAATTTGTTAAATTTCTGGAGTTCAGAAATCTGAAATTAGTTACATTAGGCTAAAGTCATGATGCAGGCAGAGCTGGTTCCCTCTGCAAGCTCTAGGGGAAAGTCTATTTCCTTGCCTTTTCTAGCTTCTATAGCTATATTCCAAAGAATTGATGCTATTGAATTGTGGTGTTGGAGAAGACTCTTGAGAGTTCCTTGGACTGCAAGGAGATCCAACCAGTCAGTCCTAAAGGAAATCGGTCCTGAATTTTCAGTGGAAGGACTGATGCTGAAGCTCCAATATTTTGGCCATCTGATGCGAAAAACTGACTCATTAGAAAAGACCCTGAAGCTGTAAAAGATTGAAGGCAGGAGGAGAAGGGGACAAGAGAGGCTGAGATGGTTGGATGGCATCACCAACTCGATGGACATGAGTTTGAGCAAGCTCTGGGAGTTGGCAATGGACAGGGAAGCCTGGTGTGCTGTAGTCCATGGGGTCCAAAGAGTTGCATACGACTGAGTGATTGAACTGAACTAACTGATCATTGTATTCTATGCGCTCACTGGCTTACAACCCTTCCTCTGTGTTCAAAATTAGTAGTATATTATTTACAAATCTCTCAGTGCTTCTATCATTGATTGCCTTCTATCTGACAATTTTGTAGTCAAATCTCCCTCTGTTTGCCTCATATAGGGATAGTTACAGTTACATTTAAGATACCACTAGATAATGCAAGATAATCTCCCCATCTCAAGAGGACACAATCACATCTGCAGAATGCTTTTGCCATACAAGGTAACATTCATAGGTTAAGGAATTAAGACCTGGATATCTTTGGGGATCATTATTAAGGCTACCTGACTCACTCTGGGCCAAATAATTTGTTCAGCCTTGTACATAATTAGCTCACTTAGTCTGCATGAAAACTCTATGAAGAAATTGTTATTAATCCACAGTGTTGAGATGAGAGCACTAAGGTATGGAAAGTCGTGTGAAGTGTCCAGTAAGTGGCAAAGTCAGAAACTGAACCCAAGACCCTTGGATTCCAATGCCCATCCTTTCAATCATTACTCTGCTCTCTGCCAGTGTTTGGCAGAAGAAGGTAGACTAGGAAGAGGTGTCTAAGGCAAGGCACATTAAGCTAGAAGAGCCCTGGGCAGTCTAACAGCAAGCAGCCTTAGGGGCAGGGAACAGGAGCTTGAGGATTGTACGGACACAGAAGAACTCTTGATGGTCTTGACAGTGTTTTGCACGCACTGATTCTGAATCTTTAATTCGGGACTAAGTCTCCTTCACTGTAATATCCCCGGTAATATCACAGTGTTTGGCAAGTGTTCAGTAGATATTTGCTAAATGAATGAAGTAGCATCCTACTTCCTCTTAGGCTTGATTCTCACTCTGATGGCCCTCTCAAATACTTTCTCTTTTGCCACTTCTCTCTTTGGGACTGGAGTTTCGTTCTCAGTCTGCTGGGGGCTTCTCTATTCTTCCCTGTTGGAGAGACACAATTTGGAACAGATCTGCAAATGGCCGCCATCAATAACTTTTCCTGTTCCCTAGGTTCTGCAAGATCAGACAGTGTTGTTACTTTGTCCTAGAAGAGCCTCCTCAGACAAGAATGGCAAAGGCAGGGCATTACCCTGGAGAAGTGTTCCTGGGATGGAGGACAAGTGATGAAGGAGGACTTGCTGTTTCACCCCGAAGGTTGAAATACCATGTGTATCCTGAAATGACTTGCTCATCCTGTTTCTTAACGCCCATGCCTCACTTCCTGCAGATAAGAACAGCTCAGAATCATTAGCTGCATCCTATAATTTAAAATAAATATGAACAATCTGTTTATTGTTACCAGCAATGTGTTAAGCTAAATGAAAAGCTGTACAACAAACTTGAAGAAGATAGTCAATAAACTAACAAACTCAAACCACCAAGTTCAGAGACCAGGCAGCTAAAGTGCCTGAAGGACAGTTTCAACTCCTCTCTCCATAGTGTGCAACAGTCATAAAGCTTATAGACCTGCTTCGTCACCCAAATCTCTGCTTAAAGTCACCTCCTTCTAGAAGTTTGGTATAACTATTTAAAACTGGCTGCCTTCATCACTCTAAGTCATGCTCCTGTTTTATTATTCTCAGAGTACTTCTCACTCTCAGAAAAAAAAAGGTATGTCTTCAAAATCTAGACTTCTTCTTCTTTTTTTTTTTTTTTAAATTTCCTCTTTAGAATATAAGTTCCATGAGAGCAGGGATCTCTAGGTGTTAGAACCTGTAATGGTGGTTGACACCCAGGAGACAGTCAATAAATGCTGCTGAATAAATATGCTGTCCGAACTTCTCAAAGTAAGTGGCAGGGAGGAAAGATTTAAAAAGAGGGGTTGAGAAAGAAACTATCTCTTTATTCATCTAATCTTTCTGCCTCTTCAAAAGGGAGGCAACCAGGACATTAAAAAATAAACAAAAGAAGCTAATTGGTGGCTTTTATGCTGCTTTCTAAATTTAGGGATTTTCACAGGTAATTTTGACGGTTGTGTGTTTTTTGCCTTAGGCACTGACATTAGAAATAACACTATGTGAGATATGGTTTCTCATACTTATAAAATGGTTGGCCTACAGAGGGTGCTAGTTCACTTCAGAAAACTAACATAAATGATTAAACTTTCGGATGGCATCATCGACTCGACTGACATGAGTTTGAGTAAGCTCCAGGAGTTAGTGATGGACAGGGAAGCCTGGTGTGCTGCAGTCCATGGGGTCGCAAAGAGCCAGACATGACTGAGCAACTGAACTGAAACTTTCTTTGGATAAAGAGTTTACAAAGCAAGCATGGAAGCAGCTTAGTAACAGCTAATACAATGCTTAAATTTGCCACATTTGGCTTCATAACCAAAGTTTAAATTAAAAAAAGAAGAAAACAGTCTGTGAAAATGCCAGAAGGAGTCAAAGACCTCCCCTGGAGAAAAGAAGTGACATTATTTTTCAAATGCAAAGAAGAGAAGCCAGGCTAAGAGAAGTATCCAGAAGTAGAGAATATTGTGTATATTGTGAAAGAGAATATTGAGGCTGGGAGAAGTTGCAAGTCTTGGAGGAAAGGTTGGCAGGCCTCTGCTAAATTCCACCCCACCCTTCATGCTGAGAAATGAGGACTTTAAAGGCCTGGTGTTAGATGCCTTTAGACTCTCAAGAGAGGAGTAGTCTTCCTTCGGCTGCTTAAACTGAGCACATCATTCGAGAAGTTGACCCTGGGTTTAGGATTCAGCAAGGCCTGTGGGGAGGAACAATTACTTGAGAGTTTTGAAATACATACTTGGTCACAGTAGGCTTTGTGGGAACAACAGGGGAGCCTGGTAAGAAGGAGAAGCCTCTGCAAGGTTTGGATCTGCTAAAAAATCTTCAGGAGAGGAAATGAAACCAGCCAGTTAGTTCTCAGTGAAGACTTTAGAACCCTCTAGAGCGAACAAACACTCGAGGCAGCTCTGATAGTCCAGAACCTCAAGGCAGAGATTCATAATCCTAGTACTGTAGCCTTCAGTGATCAGATACTAATTTTCAAGGAAATTTGGACTCAAAAACCTATAAGAGCTGTGACACAGCTTATTAATACTGTCCTTGCCTTTGTCGGTTCAAGGCTGATTAATCACTTTACTATAATGTTCAATGGTTAAATTTTAAAACAATAAAGGACAAGGAATGAGTTTGTAAAAACAATCAGCCACCTCCTTCAATTTATCCGTGAAATCAATTAAATCAGTTTTTTGGGGCACAGTGTAGGGAAAATATCTATTTTCCCAGTGAACTATCTCACTGATTAAATGTTTCATTTAGAAGACATAGCTACAGTCTTAAGATTTTAATCTTAAAAAAGAATGTCTGTCTTTTAAAATTTTCAAGATTGTGAAGTCTGCTGCTTTTTCCCTAAAAATTTGCTTCATCTCAAACTCACTTCTAACTTCTCTTTTGTAGTTATTTTTAACCATTGGCCATGTTCTCAAAGCAGAAAATCTATTTAAATACTTGAGAGTCAGTGTAAGCCCAAAAGCCTAAACACTAATAGGTAAGGATGCAGAAATAGCAATTATTGAGGTCTTATGGGGCAGGGGATGGGGAGCACAGCACTTTGCACTTTGACATCAAAACAGTCAAATGATGAAAATAGCATTTGCTCCATGTCATGGTCGAGGTTAACAATGTAAGGCCACAGGCCAGAAAGTCACGTCCACGAGCAAAGCAGGCCAGTTATGAGGGCTTGTTCTCAAAACAAGGGAGGTACAAAACAATGTTTCTGAGTCCCTTTTTTTTTGAGAAAAGTCAGTAGATTTATATGAAATCTCCTGCTTTTTAAAAGTTATGCTAAATAATTCAATGTTTTCAATATGGTGTGAACCACACGAAGGAAATCTGGGGTTGCACCTGGCTCAGGTACTGCCACCGAGCAGTCCCGATAGTGGGGGGAATATGAGCCTCAGGAAGGTGACATCACCTGCTGCACAGCTGGCAGGGGACACTCAGACAGGCATGTGCTTCCTGGAGCCCAGGGCTTCCTAACTGCACTGTTCTTAAGACACTGACACTCTGCTGATGGGTCACAGCTTTGAAGTCCTTTTGATATATGCAAACACAGCAAAATCTTTCTTTAAAATCACAGTGTGTGCATGCGTCCTCAGTCACTTCAGTCGTGTCCAACTCTTTGTGACCCCAAGGACTGTAGCCGCCAGATTCCCCTGTCCATGGGATTCTCCAAGCAAAAATACTGAAGTGGGTTGCCATGACTTCCTCCAAGGGATCTCCCTGACTCAGGGATTGAACCCACAACTCCTGCGTCTCCTGCGTTGCAGGCAGACTCTTTACCCACTGAGCCAAGTAGGAAGCCCAGAATCACAGTACCTACACTCTTAGGATCTCAGAGAGTTCAGTTGTGCCTGACTCTTTTCTGCCCTACAGTCTGTAACTTGCCATAGTCCTCTGTTCATGGGATTTTCCAGACAAGAATACTGGAGCAGGTTGCAATTTCCTCCTCCAAGGGGTTGTCCTAATCCAGGGATTGAACCCAGGTCTCTTGCATCTCCTGCATTGGCAGGTGGGTTCCCTATCACTGCTCTACCTTGGCACATTCTCTATAGGGATGCAGGCCACCGAGGAATGCCCTCCAGTTAACATTTCATTAGCTCCTTCCCTGTATAACATGATCTCATCCCTACCGTTTACCTCAGGCTTTACTGCCCTTGTCGTACAGTCTAAGGAGCTGAGGGCTAACTTTGAAGTGGACGTGAAAAGTGTCACCCCAAATAGACTACCCGCGTATCACTGAAAGTCCAAACCATGACCACAGGAGCAAAAATGCGCCACTGTTTTGAGCATCCCAGCAGGTTTTCCTATTGTTTAAGTCATTTTTGAGTTTAAACTGTTGTCATTCTAGTAAATTAGCTAACATCTGCTGTGCATCTGGCAATGAAGCCCACTCTTTTGAAAACCAAATATACCCTCAACTTGAGTAATTTATTTAATGTCCAGAACAACACTGTCTCACAGTAATGCAAGCTGCATGCCACCGTTGATGTTGTAGTAGACATATTTTTAAAAAAGAGAGACAGAAACAGATGAAATTAATTAATACATTTCATTTAGCCCAATATATCAAAAATATTCAGCCTATAATCAATACAAAAAATTATCAGTGAGATATTTTACATCTTATTTTCTTTATGCTAAGTATTCAAAATCTGGTGTGTATTTTATATGTAAGCCACGTCTCAGTTCAGACTTTCTGCTGAAGAGGGTTGAGGTATACCATTCCAAAGTATGGGCTTCGCTGGTGCCTCAGTGGTAAAGGATTCGCCTGCAATGCAGGAGACGTGGGTTGGATCCCTGGGTCGGGAAGATCCCCTGGAGAAGGAAATGGCAAAGAAGATCCCCTGGAAAAGGAAATCCACTCCAGTATTCTTGCCTGGGAAACCATGGACAGAAAAGCCTGGGCTATAGTCCATGGGGTCCCAAAAGAGGAGAACATGACTTAACGACTGAACAATTCAACTCATTCCAAAATATGCCACTTCGGCACAAAAATGACTTTGAACTGAAGGCAGCTAACTGAGATTAAGGGAGGGCAGGGTGAATTCTCTGCCCTCCCTTAATCTGCCTAAAAGCAGAGCATACTGTCTTTCGTGAAGGTGCTCTCCTCCCTGCACCAGGAAGGGAGGAGCAACTCGTATCACTGGGCACTTGGAGAAGACTTTGTACCAAGAGGCCTTACTAGATAACACTTATCTTCCATTAGTTCCCCCAAATATTTCCCAGTCATTGCCCCATGATTTATTTTTGATTGAAATCCAAATGCCCTTTCCTTTGTTTAAATGGTATATAAGCCCCCAAATCTAACCATTTCTTTGAATTTCACTTCTTTTTTGTGAACTTCTGTATACATCAATCGGAGAAGGCAATGGCACCCCACTCCAGTACTCTTGCCTGGAAAATCCCATGGATGGAGGAGCCTGGTGGGCTGCAGTCCATGGGGTCGCTAGGAGTCGGACACGACTGAGCGACTTCACTTTCACTTTTCACTTTCATGCACTGGAGAAGGAAATGGCAACCCACTCCAGTGTTCTTGCCTGGAGAATCCCAGGGAAGGGGGAGCCCGGTGGGCTGCTGTCTATGGGATTGGACAGAGTCGGACACAACTGAAGCGACTTAGCAGCAGCAGCAGCAGTACACATCAATAGTAGTAAAATTATGTACCTTTTTTCTTGTGACTCTGTCTTCTATTAATTTATTTTGCAGGTCCTCAGTGACTGAACCTAAAGGATAGAGGTAGTTTTTCCTTTCTCATACTATATTTCAAGTGCTTAATAACCGGCTAGTGGCTACAGTATTAGCACAGGTCTAAGAGAATGATAGGTAGTATTGTTCTAATGTACACATCATTTCTTTTTTTTAATGAAAATTTTAAATTAATTTTTATTGGAGTACAATTGCTTTATAATGTTGTATTAGTTTCTTACTGTATAGCAAAGTGAATTGGTCGTGTGTATACAAATCCCAATTCTTTAATGTATACATCAATTCTAATCTCTTTTTTCTTATATAAAAATTTTTTTTGTTAGTATGTTTCATGATTGAAGAAATTCAGTAAAAAGAGTATGATGCTGTTAAATATGACAGCAAATTTAGAAAACTCAGCAGTGGCTACAGTACTGAAAAAAAACGGAAAAGTCAGTTTTCATTCCAGTCCCAAAGATGGGCAATGCCAAAGAATGTTCAAACTACCACACAATTGCACTCTTTTCACATGCTTGCAAAGTAACGCTCAAAATCCTTCAAGCTAGGCAACAGTACATGAACTGAGAACTTCCACATGTACAAACTGAATTTAGAAAAGGCAAAGGAACCAGAGATCAAATTGCCAACATCTGTTGGATCATAGAGAAAGCAAGAGAATTCCAGAAAAACATCTACTTCTGCTTCATTGATTATGCTAAAGCCTTTAACTGTGTGGATCACAACAAATTGTGGAAAATTTTTAAAGAGATGGGAATATCAGACCACCTTACCTGCCTCCTGAGAAACCTGTATGCAGGTCAAGAAGCAACAGTTAGAATCAGGCATGGAACAACAAACTGGTTCAAAAACAGTATGACATTTTAACAACTGGTAGAATTAACAGCATAATTGAGGGTATAATATCTCAGTTTTATATTCTTGAAGGTTCTAGAACAAGAAAAAACATACCAGACCTTTCTAAAATTCCTCCAAACTTTAGTCCTGAAAAAGTTTTTACTAATAGCTTTCCAAAATGGGGGAAAAGGCTACTCTCAATTAAAAAGTTAAATGGAATTTTAATAAATCACATATAAATTAAATCACAAAACTAAATCAAAGCAAGAATCAGATTTGAATCTCAAGGGATTTTCTAGTATGTAATCAGTGGTGGTTTCTAGCACTGGTTTTATTCTTGTTCCTGGGTAGGAAAACTCTTCAGAACCCAAATAAAATAACTACATGTTCTGAAGTTAATTAAAAGTATAAATCATTAGGTTATAAATAGTAGGGTATCTTATTCAATGGTTTAAATTACTTCAGATCTTTGAAGCAACAAATGAATTTAATTAAAGGGTAATTTGATTTATTAAAATCTAATTGAGGGCATATGCTTTGGCCCTTCTATTATTTCTCCAAAAATTTTAAAGATTGTGCATTTCTCCCTTGGAATATACTTTTTGACTTCGTTTAAAATTTATGCAAGTGTTTAATATCTAAAATCTAAGACTAGGATTAAGTGTAAATTCACTTTATCACTGTTACTTTGTTCTTCCCACCACAACATGTCAGGCATAAAAAAATGAATTGCAGGCCTTTCATCCTACTTTCCTTCCGCACCCTGCTCTGCTGCAGTACTTGTCTGCTTCTCTAAAGACTCTGGCTGTGGCAGTTAAGTGAAAATAATATTCCTTTCTCTTTAGCCTATTTTCACCCCAAAGGGTTTTTTTTTTTTTTTTTTTCATTGTACACTTCCTGGCAAAGAAGATGAAAATTCACCATTAATAGGCCTACTTGGATTTATGGTGATACAGATTAAATATTTGATAAATGAATGACGATATGAGTCAGCATGTGAATGAAGATGGCCATAACCCAGGATATGACAAATGACTGGAAAACTGGTGTTAGAATTAATGCCCAGTTCTGGGAAGGCTGAAAGTCATCCACAGCTTTTGTCCGCTCTTCCAGGAGTAATCCATGATGACTATTGTGTGGAAGCTTGTACAAAAGTAAATCTGCAAAAAGTTATGGATGATGTTGGCTCTTAGCATTATTCCTCAAAGTGCCTGAAGGCCTGATAAGATTTTGTGCAACTCTGCACTCATTACACCCTGTTTACTTAGTTACTCAGTTGTGTCCGATTCTTTGTGACCCCTTGGGCAATAGCCCGCCAGGCCCCTCTGTCCGTGGGATTCTCCAGGCAAGAACACTAGAGTGGGTTGCCATTCCCTTCTCCAGGGGATCTTCTCAACCCAGGGATCTGAGCCGGGTCTCCTGCATCGTAGGTGGATTCTTTTCTGTCTGAGCCACCAGAGAAGACTTTCTTACATCCTACCACATCCCAGATGCAAACTCCAAGACAAGCTGCTGTTCAGTTTAGCGGAACAGGGATCTTCTCAACCCAGGGATCTGAGCCGGGTCTCCTGCATTGTAGGTGGATTCTTTTCTGTCTGAGCCACCAGAGAAGACTTTCTTACATCCTACCACATCCCAGATGCAAACTCCAAGACAAGCTGCTGTTCAGTTTAGCTGAACTACTCATCTAAAATATTAGAGCTGTCAAGAAAATAAACATATTGAGTGGTTCCTCTGAAACTAAAAGTCGACCCCACTGCTCCCAGCCTTTTTACTAATCTGGCTCTATCTCAGGGGTTTGATTTATACCCCACAGACCCCTACTCAGATCATGACTGAAATAATGATTGTGAACATTCAGAAACAATGTGCTTTTCTTTTCTTTTTCATTTTTCTGGAAGAGCTTCCAGTGGATTCTTGAAAAATTGAGATCCCCTGCTCAAAGCAGACACTCAGTGACTGGGAAGGGAGGAACAACACTGTTACAATCAGTCAACAGATAAGAATCCACCTATGATTTATTAGAAATNCTGTCTCTTATACACATCTCCGCCCCCGCCCTCCGCGTCTCTGGCCGCCATGCGTCTTGTTCCTGTCTCCTTTGTCCCCACCTTCCGGAAGGTCCAGAGTCGGAACCACATAGTGTGTAGCCTTTTCAGACTGGCCTCTTTCACTCAGAGGTGTGCATTTGTGGTTTATCCATGACTTTTTATTAATTGCTAGCCATTTCATTCTTATCACTGAATAATGTTCCATGTGTGGACGCACTGTAGTTCATTCATCTACCCCCTTGAAAGACATTCTCACTGCTTACGGTTTGGGTCAGTTGTGAATAAAACTGCTATAAACGTTGTGTGCAGGGTTTTGTGTGGACATGAGTTTTCAACGAATTGAGTAAAAAAGTTTTCAACAATTGGATAAATATCTAGGAGTGCAAATGCTGAATTATATAGTGAGATTATGTGTCACTCACTATATAAATTCAGAAACTGTCTAACGTCTTCCAAAGTGACTGTGCCGTTTTGAATCCCCACCAGCAATGAAGGAAAGCTCCTGTTGCTTCAGGTCCTCATCTGCATTCGGTACTGTCAGAATTTTAAATCCTAGTCCTGCTATTGGTGTCTTGTTATTTTATTTTCAATTCCCTAACAACTATGATGTTGAGTATCTTTGCAGATGCTTACTTGACATCTGTATATCCTCTTTGGTACGGCTTCTGTTTAGATCTGTTGCCCATGTTAAAATGGTTATTTGTTTTCTTACTGTTGAGTCTTAAGAGTTCCTTATATCATTAGATACAATCCTGTGTTGAATATGTGTTTTGGAAATATTCTCTCCTACTCGATGGCTTATCTTTCGTTGTCTTAATGGTGTATTTAGCAGAGCAGAGTTTTAAAATTGTAATAAAATCCAGCTAATCAATTCTTTTCTTTCAAGGGTTGCACAGGGGTGCATCTAAAACATCATCCCCAAATCAAAGTTCATTAGATTTTCTCTTACGTTATCTTCTGGAAGCTTTATAATTTTGGTCTATAAGATGACTCAGATGGTAAAGAATCCACCCGCCAATTCAGGAGACACAGATTCAATCTCTGGGTTGGGAAGATCCCCTGAAGAAGGTAATGGCTACCAGTCCAGTATTCTTGCCTGGGAAATCCCATGAACAGAGAAGCCTGGCAGGTTGCAGTTCAAGGAGTCACAAATAGTTGGACACGACTGAGCATACACATGGTAAATTGTTAGTTAATTCTTATAAAAAGTATAAGCTTTCTGTCTAGTTATATCTTGCTCATAGATGTCCACTTGTTCCAGAAATTTTGTGGAGAAGAATTTCCACATATTTTCTGCACTGTGCTGCCTAGGGCTTTGTTAAACCTTTGCACATTTAACGAAAATCAGTTGACTATGTTTGTGTGGCCCTATCTCTGGACTCTATTCTGTCCCACTGAGAGGTTTGTTTCATCTTATGCCAATACCAGACTGTCTTAATCACTGTAGCTTTATAAAGAGTCATACAGTATCAGTCCTCCAACTTTGTCATTCTTTTCAGTATAATGTTGGCTATTCTGGATTTTTGCCTTTTCATATAAACTTCTGACTGTGGCTTAGATCATGAACTCCTTATTACCAAAATCAGACTTAAATTGAAGAAAGAAGGGAAACTGCTGGACCATTCAGGTATGACCTAAATCAAATCCCTTATGATTATACAGTGGAAGTGAGAAATAGATTTAAGGGCCTAGATCTGATAGATAGAGTGCCTGATGAACTATGGAATGAGGTTCGTGACACTGTACAGGAGACAGGGATCAAGACCAGCCCCATGGAAAAGAAATGCAAAAAAGCAAAATGGCTGTCTGGAGAAGCCTTACAAATAGCTGTGAAAAGAAGAGAGGTGAAAGCAAAGGAGAAAAGGAAAGATGTAAGCATCTGAATGCAGAGTTCCAAAGAATAGCAAGAAGAGATAAGAAAGCCTTCTTCAGCGATCAATGCAAAGAGATAGAGGAAAACAACAGAATGGGAAAGACTAGAGATCTCTTCAAGAAAATTAGAGATACCAAGGGAACATTTCATGCAAAGATGGGCTCGATAAAGGACAGAAATGGTATGGACCTAACAGAAGCAGAAGATATTAAGAAGAGGTGGCAAGAATACACGGAAGAACTGTACAGAAAAGATCTTCACGACCCAGATAATCATGAGGATGTGATCACTCATCTAGAGCCAGACATCTTGGAATGTGAAGTCAAGTGGGCCTTAGAAAGCATCACTAAGAACAAAGCTAGTGGAGGTGATGGAATTCCCGTTGAGCTGTTTCAAATCCTGNAACTGAAGCGACTTAGCAGCAGCAGCAGCAGTACACATCAATAGTAGTAAAATTATGTACCTTTTTTCTTGTGACTCTGTCTTCTATTAATTTATTTTGCAGGTCCTCAGTGACTGAACCTAAAGGATAGAGGTAGTTTTTCCTTTCTCATACTATATTTCAAGTGCTTAATAACCGGCTAGTGGCTACAGTATTAGCACAGGTCTAAGAGAATGATAGGTAGTATTGTTCTAATGTACACATCATTTCTTTTTTTTAATGAAAATTTTAAATTAATTTTTATTGGAGTACAATTGCTTTATAATGTTGTATTAGTTTCTTACTGTATAGCAAAGTGAATTGGTCGTGTGTATACAAATCCCAATTCTTTAATGTATACATCAATTCTAATCTCTTTTTTCTTATATAAAAATTTTTTTTGTTAGTATGTTTCATGATTGAAGAAATTCAGTAAAAAGAGTATGATGCTGTTAAATATGACAGCAAATTTAGAAAACTCAGCAGTGGCTACAGTACTGAAAAAAAACGGAAAAGTCAGTTTTCATTCCAGTCCCAAAGATGGGCAATGCCAAAGAATGTTCAAACTACCACACAATTGCACTCTTTTCACATGCTTGCAAAGTAACGCTCAAAATCCTTCAAGCTAGGCAACAGTACATGAACTGAGAACTTCCACATGTACAAACTGAATTTAGAAAAGGCAAAGGAACCAGAGATCAAATTGCCAACATCTGTTGGATCATAGAGAAAGCAAGAGAATTCCAGAAAAACATCNCAAACTACCACACAATTGCACTCTTTTCACATGCTTGCAAAGTAACGCTCAAAATCCTTCAAGCTAGGCAACAGTACATGAACTGAGAACTTCCACATGTACAAACTGAATTTAGAAAAGGCAAAGGAACCAGAGATCAAATTGCCAACATCTGTTGGATCATAGAGAAAGCAAGAGAATTCCAGAAAAACATCTACTTCTGCTTCATTGATTATGCTAAAGCCTTTAACTGTGTGGATCACAACAAATTGTGGAAAATTTTTAAAGAGATGGGAATATCAGACCACCTTACCTGCCTCCTGAGAAACCTGTATGCAGGTCAAGAAGCAACAGTTAGAATCAGGCATGGAACAACAAACTGGTTCAAAAACAGTATGACATTTTAACAACTGGTAGAATTAACAGCATAATTGAGGGTATAATATCTCAGTTTTATATTCTTGAAGGTTCTAGAACAAGAAAAAACATACCAGACCTTTCTAAAATTCCTCCAAACTTTAGTCCTGAAAAAGTTTTTACTAATAGCTTTCCAAAATGGGGGAAAAGGCTACTCTCAATTAAAAAGTTAAATGGAATTTTAATAAATCACATATAAATTAAATCACAAAACTAAATCAAAGCAAGAATCAGATTTGAATCTCAAGGGATTTTCTAGTATGTAATCAGTGGTGGTTTCTAGCACTGGTTTTATTCTTGTTCCTGGGTAGGAAAACTCTTCAGAACCCAAATAAAATAACTACATGTTCTGAAGTTAATTAAAAGTATAAATCATTAGGTTATAAATAGTAGGGTATCTTATTCAATGGTTTAAATTACTTCAGATCTTTGAAGCAACAAATGAATTTAATTAAAGGGTAATTTGATTTATTAAAATCTAATTGAGGGCATATGCTTTGGCCCTTCTATTATTTCTCCAAAAATTTTAAAGATTGTGCATTTCTCCCTTGGAATATACTTTTTGACTTCGTTTAAAATTTATGCAAGTGTTTAATATCTAAAATCTAAGACTAGGATTAAGTGTAAATTCACTTTATCACTGTTACTTTGTTCTTCCCACCACAACATGTCAGGCATAAAAAAATGAATTGCAGGCCTTTCATCCTACTTTCCTTCCGCACCCTGCTCTGCTGCAGTACTTGTCTGCTTCTCTAAAGACCCTGGCTGTGGCAGTTAAGTGAAAATAATATTCCTTTCTCTTTAGCCTATTTTCACCCCAAAGGGTTTTTGTTTTTTTTTTTTTTCATTGTACACTTCCTGGCAAAGAAGATGAAAATTCACCATTAATAGGCCTACTTGGATTTATGGTGATACAGATTAAATATTTGATAAATGAATGACGATATGAGTCAGCATGTGAATGAAGATGGCCATAACCCAGGATATGACAAATGACTGGAAAACTGGTGTTAGAATTAATGCCCAGTTCTGGGAAGGCTGAAAGTCATCCACAGCTTTTGTCCGCTCTTCCAGGAGTAATCCATGATGACTATTGTGTGGAAGCTTGTACAAAAGTAAATCTGCAAAAAGTTATGGATGATGTTGGCTCTTAGCACTATTCCTCAAAGTGCCTGAAGGCCTGATAAGATTTTGTGCAACTCTGCACTCATTACACCCTGTTTACTTAGTTACTCAGTTGTGTCCGATTCTTTGTGACCCCTTGGGCAATAGCCCGCCAGGCTCCTCTGTCCGTGGGATTCTCCAGGCAAGAACACTAGAGTGGGTTGCCATTCCCTTCTCCAGGGGATCTTCTCAACCCAGGGATCTGAGCCGGGTCTCCTGCATCGTAGGTGGATTCTTTTCTGTCTGAGCCACCAGAGAAGACTTTCTTACATCCTACCACATCCCAGATGCAAACTCCAAGACAAGCTGCTGTTCAGTTTAGCTGAACTACTCATCTAAAATATTAGAGCTGTCAAGAAAATAAACATATTGAGTGGTTCCTCTGAAACTAAAAGTCAACCCCACTGCTCCCAGCCTTTTTACTAACCTGGCTCTATCTCAGGGGTTTGATTTATACCCCACAGACCTCTACTCAGATCATGACTGAAATAATGATTGTGAACATCCAGAAATAAAGTGCTTTTCTTTTCTTTTTCATTTTTCTGGAAAAGCTTCCAGTAGATTCTTGAAAAATTGAGATCCCCTGCTCAAAGCAGACACTCAGTGACTGGGAAGGGAGGAACAACACTGTTACAATCAGTCAACAGATAAGAATCCACCTATGATTTATTAGAAATCATGATTAAAGAAAAAAATAAAAGAATCCACTGATGCCTGACTGCCAAGGATCTTGTTTAGCTACCTTGCATCAAAAGAACAGACAGCCCTGGCCTGGTACGTTACACAGCAGCAATGGGGTGGCCTCAGTCCACTCTATGCTTAACTGTAAACACACTGGACTTTATTGATCAGTTTTAGCCACAGAAAAAAGATCTTGTTGGAGCAGTGTATCGAGGGGTTGCATTTTGGGTCTTGCATGCCACACCTATACAGAGATGGTATTTGAAGTTAACAGCATCATCTTTTGATACAAAGAGCAAAGGAGGAGCTTGAGCACAAGGTTAATTACCCTGTCATACCATGGAAAGAGCAGCACATGAGAGCCTTCATCTCCATGAATCAGTCTCCAAGTTTATCTAGATTACNGATTCTTGAAAAATTGAGATCCCCTGCTCAAAGCAGACACTCAGTGACTGGGAAGGGAGGAACAACACTGTTACAATCAGTCAACAGATAAGAATCCACCTATGATTTATTAGAAATCATGATTAAAGAAAAAAAAAAAAAGAATCCACTGATGCCTGACTGCCAAGGATCTTGTTTAGCTACCTTGCATCAAAAGAACAGACAGCCCTGGCCTGGTACGTTACACAGCAGCAATGGGGTGGCCTCAGTCCACTCTATGCTTAACTGTAAACACACTGGACTTTATTGATCAGTTTTAGCCACAGAAAAAAGATCTTGTTGGAGCAGTGTATCGAGGGGTTGCATTTTGGGTCTTGCATGCCACACCTATACAGAGATGGTATTTGAAGTTAACAGCATCATCTTTTGATACAAAGAGCAAAGGAGGAGCTTGAGCACAAGGTTAATTACCCTGTCATACCATGGAAAGAGCAGCACATGAGAGCCTTCATCTCCATGAATCAGTCTCCAAGTTTATCTAGATTACTGAACCAAAAAACCATGGGGAAAAGATAGCAATTATATTCATTCCTTTGTTCCTAATATTTACCGAGGTCACAAGCGAGTAATTCATTTCCCTGAGAAGTGTTATGTGTCTGTACTGGCCTGTGTTCTTCTGATTAAAGAGACAGAGAATAAGAACAGATTATTTTTTCAGTCAGGAAAATTAGGTTCAGTTGCACTTCAACTCCTACGACTTAATTAATATGAAGAGCAACATGCTTTATTCTACATTATCTAATAAAAGAGAGTAAGGCTGAACTATAGCAGTATATGATTTATTCCAGGAATGTAAGGATAGTTCAAAGGCAGAAATTACAGCAGTGTAATTCATGTTAATGGCCCAAAGGACAAAAATCACAAGATTTTTTCTTATATATGCAGAAAATAAAGTTTGAACTTTTGAAAAAACTGTTTAGAAAACAAGGAATAGAGATAAGCTGATAAGGCTATATACTAAAACTTAACAGCAAATTTAATATTTATTGAAGAAATATTAGAAACATTTCCTTTAAGGCTGAGAATAAAACTAGGGTGCCTTTTCTCACTCTTATTGTCCACAGGATATTGGAAAATTTGGCCACTAAAATAAATCAAGAGAAAGAAAGAAGCATAAATATGGGAAGGAAAAGAGAGTCAAAAGGCTCGGCTGTCACTATTTC
This sequence comes from Oreotragus oreotragus, assembly GCA_006410675.1. Lineage (NCBI taxonomy): Eukaryota > Metazoa > Chordata > Mammalia > Artiodactyla > Bovidae > Oreotragus > Oreotragus oreotragus. The sequence continues at coordinate 216,532 of SJYX01000929.1, forward strand.
AGGTGATATAAACATTCACAGAAAACTCAAAAGAGATTCAAGAGAAAAGCTGCTTAGAACTATTGGTATCTTAACCTAGGAATTATCCTAACAAATATGCACAAAATCTCTTGGAGAAATCTATAAAATTCTACTAAATAGTATTTTTTTAACTTTAATTACATACAAAGCACCAGGGGATCTTGTTTAAAAAGAAGATTTTTATTTCGTAGATATTGGGTAGAGCCTAAGAGTGAGCATTTCGAAATCTCTCAGCTGAGGTTCATGCGGCTAGTCCACGAACCACACTTTGAGTATCACAGTACGGAAGTAGTTAGAGAATAAATGGAAATTTAAGACATGTTTAAGTGGAGAAACCTAACCATGATAAAAAATTTTAATTTTCTCCAAACTAACCTATGATTTTAATGTAATTCCCACCAAAGTCCCAATAAAATTTGTGTGCTGCGGTATTTGCTCCATTTACATGAAAAAAATTAAAGTTTTTTCCTCCAGAAAAAAAGAACAAAATATGTGTGGGAGCAAATTCCCCACCATATATTAAGGCACATTTCAAAACCATGGTAATTAAAACACGCCATCTACTAGTGGTGTAGGAAGAGACAGTAAATAGGACAACAGAACGTAAGAGTCCAGAAACAGACCTCTAGATCTCCATCCACGAAGGAGGCGGCACCAGAACTTAGGAGGGAAAAGATACATTGTTCTGGTAAATAGTATGTAGAAAAATGGCTCACCAATGGCAGGATAAAAGTTGTAAGTCTAACACACACACACACAGAGCAAAAGACCTGCAATGGACTGTGTTTCTGGGTGAATTGATCTTGGGCTTCTTACTCAGAAACCGAGATGGAGCCCCTTTCCATCAAGACGGCTCCCCACATGAGTACATGGGATCCACCACTTTCCTCCTTCAGTTACTTTCTTTGTCTTGCAATTCATGGAGATTCCTCTGAGCATCTCACAATGAACCAGTCCTTGGACATGGCCCCAGCATGTTGCATTGTGAGCTTTCAAAACTTTTCCACCATTGTAAGTATTTTATGGCAAAATTGGTACGAGCCACATAACAGCTCCCAACCAACTGCAAATTCAACTACATTCAACTTCTTGATTACTGACTCAACTTTTTAGCAGTTTTTTCCAGCTTTGTGTTGTCCACACACAAGATTTTCATATCTTCTCTGTTTTTATTCAGGTTCATAATAAAAATATTTGAGTAGGTCAGTGTCATGGACAAAGGTCTCAGGCAAATAATTAAGAGATTTTCCACAAAGCTGATATGGATCCGTTTATTAATCAGCACTGGGTAAGGCCCTTCCTGATTCCATCCCTGTGAATATCTACTCTATAGCCGAGGCTATAGCGATTTCCATTTGTGAGCCTGGCCTTCCCATATACTTGGGACAATCCTACAAATTTGAAGGGCTTCTGACTGAAGCTCCAGAACTCAGAGCTGGGTCGTGTTTCCTCCTGGAACTGTACTGGCTCTTATCCAGGGTGCGTCAGCCAGCCTTCTGCATGGGGCTTATTCCTAAATCACTGTCTTGATGAGCTGCTTTGTAACCCCTGTTATTCTATGATTAGAGCACTTCCATTTTTTAAAAATAGTTACACTTGGGTTCTTTTTAACCATGTCCCCCAAGTCCCCATATAAAAAATGCTTTCCTCCTAAAACCTAACCCCAGAATTGGAAGCCTGCAATCTGTCAATTTTTCTGTGATCGCAGCTCTAGCCTATCTAGGTTTCCAGTGACTACTTTCACCCTGTTCCCAGCACACTGTCCATCTTTCAGTATGTCCCACCATTTGTATTAGACACTTGTCAGCCTCCTCTTGATGCCAAGCAAGGCCCTGTGAGGCTTCAGGCTTGGAGGCCCTTTGGTCCCCCATTTCTTGTGGGCAAAACTCCAGCCTCCATGATCTTCCCTGAGTTCTAAAAGGCAGATTTGAACAAATGCGAATCAAGGGAGGGGCAGCCATGAAACCACCCGAGGCAAGATTAAAGGGACCAGAGAGGCTGATCAAGACTAGGAGACCCAACCACATGAGACCCTGCATGCAGTCCAATCTTGTCAGCAGCCCCAGTCTTTTGAAACTTTGCAGAAGAAAGAAGAATGCAAGTCTGCTACTGCCTTGATCCTTATCACGTACCCCTGCCTGACGACATAGACTCTCCCTATTCACCAAGGAGGGGGACACAGTTCTCAGGTGCTAGCCTATTGTGTCTCCCTTAGCCTGGCAACAAAATAGAGTCACTCTTTCCACCTCCTCCTTAATTGTCTCCATATTTCTGTTTGGCATTGGTGAACAGAGAGCCAAGATTTTGGCATCACTTTCTGCTAAATAACTTGTCTGTACGGTCATCTATTTGCTGTCATAGTACCCTTAAAATACCATGACCTGCCTACCAATCAGTTTGTCTTCCTTTAGTATTTTGAATTTTTTTAAACATCTGCCCCTTTGTCCAACATTTTCGTATTGACCAAAATACTATAAGCAGTTTTATGTGATGTTTACTAAAATCAAGTATTAATTCAAATGTAATTTGCTACCTAATCATAGTACCCTTAAAATACCATGACCTGCCTACCAATCAGTTTGTCTTCCTTTAGTATTTTGAATTTTTTTAAACATCTGCCCCTTTGTCCAACATTTTCGTATTGACCAAAATACTATAAGCAGTTTTATGTGATGTTTACTAAAATCAAGTATTAATTCAAATGTAATTTGCTACCTACTAATTTTATAAATGGAACAACAAACTGGTTCAAAATTGAGACGAGAGTATGTCAAGACTGTATATTGTTACCCTGCTTATTTAACTTATATGCAGAGTATATCATGTGAAATGCCAGGCTGGATGAAGCACAAGCTGGAATCAAGATTGCTGGGAGAAATATCAGTATCTTCAGATATGCAAATGACACCACCCTAATGGCAGAAAGGGAAGAGGAACAAAGAGCCTCTTGTTCTTTGTTCCTCTTTAAGCCAGACAAAAGAGAAGTCTAGCTTAAAACTCAACATTCAAAAAATGAAGATCATGGCACCTGATCCCATGGCAAATAGAACAGGAAAAAATGGAAACAATAACAGGCTTAATTTTCTTGGGCTCCAAAATCACCGCGGATGCTAATGGCAGTCATGAAATTAAAAGACGATTGTTCATTGGAAGGAAAGTTGTGACAAACCTAGATAGTGTATTAAAAAGCAGCAAGATCACTTGGCTGACAAACGTCCATATAGTCAAAGCTATGGAGGAGAGCGTAAAAGTTGGCTTAAAGCTCAACATTCAGAAAACGAAGATCATGGCATCCGGTCCCATCACTTCATGGGAAATAGATGGGGAAAAAGTGGAAACAGTGTCAGACTTTATTTTGGGGGGCTCCAAAATCACTGCAGATGGTGACTGCAGCCATGAAATTAGAAGACGCTTACTCCTTGGAAGAAAAGTTATGACCAACCTGGATAGTATATTCAAAAGCAGAGACATTACTTTGCCGACTAAGGTTAGCCTAGTCAAGGCTATGGTTTTTCCTGTGGTCATGTATGGATGTGAAAGTTGGACTGTGAAGAAAGCTGAGGGCCGAAGAATCGATGCTTTTGAACTGTGGTGTTGGAGAAGACTCTTGAGAGTCCCTTGGACTGCAAGGAGATCCAACCAGTCCATTCTGAAGGAGATCAACCCTGGGATTTCTTTGGAAAGAATGATGCTAAAGCTGAAACTCCAGTACTTTGGCCACCTCATGTGAAGAGTTGACTCACTGGAAAAGACTCTGATGCTGGGAGGGATTGGGGGCAGGAGAAGAAGGGGACGACAGAGGATGAGATGGCTGGATGTGAAAGTTGGACTGTGAAGAAGGCTGAGGGCCGAAGAATCGATGCTTTTGAACTGTGGTGTTGGAGAAGACTCTTGAGAGTCCCTTGGACTGCAAGGAGACCCAACCAGTCCATTCTGAAGGAGATCAACCCTGGGATTTCTTTGGAAGGAATGATGCTAAAGCTGAAACTCCAGTACTTTGGCCACCTCATGAGAAGAGTTGACTCATTGAAAAAGACTCTGATGCTGGGAGGGATTGGGGGCAGGAGGAGAAGGGGACGACCGAGGATGAGATGGCTGTATGGCATCACGAACTCGATGGACGTGAGTCTGAGTGAACTTCAAGAGATGGTGATGAACAGGGAGGCCTGGCATGCTGCGATTCATGGGGTTGCAAAGAGTCGGACACGACTGAGCGACTGAACTGAACTGAACTGAATCTTGATCAAGTTGAGAAAATTCCCCTCTGTTCCCAGTTTGTTGAGAATTTTAATCATGAATTGGTGTTGGGTTTTGTCAAGTGCTTTTCTGCATCAGTTGATCAGGTATTATATTTCTTTCTTAGTCTGTAGATTTCATAAATTACATTTATTTACTTAAAAAATACGGAAGCAGCTTGGCACATGTGGAATGAATCCCACTTGATAGTAGTATGTAATTGTTTTGTGGTGTATCATTTGTCATTGAATTTGCTAATATTTTGTTGAGAATTTTGCATTTATTTTCATGAGAGATATTGATCTGTGATTTTCTTTTCTTTTTATGTCTTTATCTGCTTTTGGTTTTATTAGGTTAATGCTGGTCTCAGAATGTGTTAGGAAGCATTCTCTCTGTTTCTATTTTCTGGAAAAGATTATAGAGAATTGATATCATTTCTCCCTTAAATGTTGGGTACAATTCACCGGTGGAGCCGCCCTGGGCCTGGGGCTTCTTGAGAACTGATACCATTTCTCCCTTAAATGTTGGGCGTGATTCACCGGTGGAGCCGCCCTGGGCCTGGGCTTCTTGTTTGGGAGCGACTGCAGTTGTTCAGCTGTGTTCTACTCTGCGACCTCGTGAACCGTAGGCCCCATGTCTGTGGAATTCTCTAGTCAAGAACACTGGGATTGGTTGCCACGCCCTTCTCCAGGGTATCTTCCCAATCCAGGGATTGAACCTGGGCCTCCCGCATTTCAGGGGGTTATTGTTTGGAAGATTATTAATTATTGATTCAATTTCTTTAACAGATATGGCCTATTTAATTTATCTGTTTCTCTTTGTAGGAGTTTTGGCAGTCTGTGTCTTTCAGGAAATTCGTTCATTTCATCCAAGTTATCAAATTTGTGGGCATAGAGTTGTTTATAGTATTCTTTTATTATCGCCTAGTGTCTGTGGAAACTGTAGTGATGGCCCCTCTTTAATTTCTCATTACAGTAATCCCCTTTTGGTCTTTTTATTTCTGGCTTACATTCCTAGAAGTTTATCTATCTTATTCATTTTTTTCTCTCAAATAACCAGCTTTTGGTTTCATTTTTTTTTTAATTGATCTCCTATTTTCAATTTTATTGATTTCTGTTCTAGTTTATTATCACTTCTTTGATTCGGTTTTCTTTTGGTTTATATTACCTTTTTTTCTTTCGTTTCCTAAATAAGAAGTTTAGGTTACTGATTTTAGATCTTTCTTTTTTTCCTAATATACACATTTATAGTATAGAGTTCCGTCTAAGCAGTGCTTTCACTGCATCCCACAAATTTTTGGTAAGCTGTATTTTCACTCTAATTTAGTCCAGATTCTTCTCTTATAATTTCTTTGAAACTTGTTTGTTGATTCCTGCCCAAGTGGTCTTGAATTAAGCTACACGTATCAATGCTCCATGACATTGCTCTCATGCTTAAGCAAACCCAGAAGCAGAGATTCAAACCCAATTCAACCTGGGCCACACGTGGGGAGGCTGGGCCTCAGACACCTCTGCACGTGTGTGTGTGTGTGTGTAGGGGTGGCACTGCCCTCTAGGCATCATCACCTCCAACTATCGCTAGGTAACCCCATCTCCAACGACGTCCTCTCACTGGACCCCAGGTTATCCTGGGTGGAGGACAGCCTCTTGTCATTATGCCAAGAGACAGTGGTCAGAACTCCACCTACCAGGCTGGTGAGACAGCGCAGCCCGCGGTCAGCACCTGTGTGGGTCACGATGGACAACAGCCAGCCAGTTTGAGCCGGTCTTGGCTGAGGCGGGAAGCACCTCCTGCTATGTTTGAGTTGATGCCAGCGTCAGGCCTTCTGAGATGCAACCTGCACCCCACCCGGGACTCATGAGGGTCTGAGTCCGCATCCAGGGGGTATGGCAGGGGTCAGTCCCTTGATCGCCTTACCCTGCAAGTGGAACAAGTGTGGGACACGGTGGGCGGGGGGCCAGCCTCGTCAGCACCTCCGGCCTGTGGCTGAGGGCGTGATTGCCGGGGAGGGCTGTCAGCTGGGGGCCGTTGCACTCCGTGTGTTCCGGCTGCACGGCCAGATTGCGGGCCGACAGTTTAAGGTGGAGCGGTTGCTGTGGGCATCATGGGTGCCACAGGAGGGGTTCGGGGTAGGCTTGGGGAAACTGAGGTTCAGGTGACGTGTATCCTGCTTTAAGCTCCGGGGGGCGGCCTGGCCCTCCCTCCCAGTGTACCCCAGCTCACTGGAGGGAAGGCCTCCTGCTCAGCGGGCGCTCCCCTCCGGCGCACTCCGGCCCTCACCCCGCAGCGGCCGGCGCCCCGGGCCACCTCTGAAGTCAGTCTCTTTCGTCGCTGGGCCGACAGCCGCGGGTTAAAACAGGACCCCGACCCGGGTCCCGGGACTCCCGCGGCCGCCAGGTGGCGCCGCAGGCCCGCGCCGGGCTCCGCCGGGCCTTCTCTGCGCGCGCGGCGGGGCCCAAGTCCTCCGGCCGCTGGGGTAGTGTCCTGGGGGGAGCGGCGATTCCCGGCGCGCCCGAGGGCCGCCGGCCGGGTGGCGGTGGAGAGTGTCTCTGGGGCGCCCCGCGAACTCTCCCGCTTCCTCCCCTTCGGTCGCTCCCCTGGGGAGGTGGCGGAGGGTCTAAGAGAGGGGGCGGGGGCGGGGGAGGAGATGGTGATGAACAGGGAGGCCTGGCGTGCTGTGATTCATGGGGTCGCAAAGAGTCGGACATGACTGAGCGACTGAACTGAACTGGACTGATGGTGTTTCCCATAGGCATGTATGGATGTGAGAGTTGGGCCATAAAGAAGGCTGAGCACTGAAGAATTGATGCTTTTGAACTGTAGTGCTGGAGAAGACTGTTGAGAGTCCCTTGGACTGCAAGGAGATCAAACCAGTCAATCCTAAAGGAAAGCAACCCTGAATATTCATTATAAAGACTGATGCTGAAGTTGAAGCTCCAATAATTTGTACTTGATGCAAAGAGTCAACTCATTGGACTGACTGGCTCATTGGCAAACAGCCCACTGATGTTGGGAAAGATTGAAGGCAGGAGGAGAAGGGGGCAACAAAGAATGAGATGGTTGGATGGTATCACTGACTCACTGGACATGAATTTGAGAAAACTTCTGGAGATACTGAAGGACAAGAAAGCCTGGAGTGCTGCAGTCTGTGGGATTGCAAAGAGTCAGACACGACTGACCAACTGAACACAAATTTTACAAAAAAATAATTTTAGCTTGGCATACTTGGTCAAAGTTTGCCAAGAATGGTTTATCACTCATTTCTCTAAATGTTTGCATATGAAATATTGTTCCATTCTCTAATGACTTTTATCTGAATATGGAGATTTGAATGTCCATCTCTTGCAAAGTTCTGGACAAAAAAGCCACCAATTTATAGTCAGCAATGTAGAAACAATAAGGAAAACTTACTATCTCACATAACAAGAAATCCTAGGGTAGGATTTCTAGAACCTGGCTCCCAGGTTCATTCATTTAGTAGCTCAGTGATATTATCAAAGAGGCAGAGTCTCTCCATATTTCTGCTCTGCCATTATCACTATTTGGCCTTGACCTTGGCTGGCTCCCTGTATGGATATAAGGGAGCTCTCACAGCTCTTGAGTATCATATCCAGCCAAAAAACAAGGACTGCTTTTCCTGGAAGTGTGCTTTTAGGAGCAAGGAAATCTTTCCCAGAAGCTCTCTTTCACTGGCCTCTGATTGCATTTTATTGGACAGAACCAGGTCACCTGCCCCTTTCAAACCAATCACTGGCAATCTCAGACTGACCAGAACTGAACCCTGGTTCACCCCAGTTGAGCCAGAATTGAGATACATAGGCAAGGGACGGGCAACCTCTTAAAATTGGCTCTTTTCCAAATAGGAGAGAGTGGGCAAAGGCTTTTGGCTAAGCAGCCACACTATCTGCTCCAGACAGAAGGAATTACTCCCTAATTTGGGGGGCAGGGATATTTGAAGACAGTTACTGAAGACCCATTAAAACAGCATGGATTTTTATCTGTTCAAAATAGTTTAAAGCGGGATTGTGTCCAAAACAAAGGGGTAGATTAAGTTATCGCTAAAATTCTCTGCCAACAGTTTAATGCTGTGATTCTGTCCTCATTGTTTCCACTGGGGAAACCGCTTGCAGTTCGGAATTGTGCACATCAGCAATGTCTGTGCTGCCAGCAAAAGTGCACAGTTGCTGATCCGTGAGCATTTCCCTAATAGCACATTTGTGGAAAACTGAGTCACAGGGATTCTAGGTACTGCAAATCCATTGTCTGAACAATTTTCTGAATGCCTTACATCTCAGATGCTGGCAGCTTCCCTATAAACAAACTATAATGAAACAATTGACATATAATATGGGGTTGGGCAAAGCAAAGCACATTGGGCTTTTTTTTTTTGCTGCCAATGTTCCTTTTTAATTTATTTTCAACTGAAAGCAGGAATTGTGTTACATAAAGCAATAAATTAAATGTGGATGTTAGTGCTGTGATGGAAGAAAACTTGACCTGACTCATTTAATCATGTGCAGTCATTACTTTGCTACAGGGTGAGCTATTCAAATAAAACTTAATCCATGTGATTTCCACCTGAGCAGCCCACATCATCCTAGAGAAAACTAGAGGAGGGGAGGGAAAAACTGGTGGAGAAGAAAGTTATTTTTGTGGCAGTCAAGGTATGATTATTTGTAGGTCCATAAATTATCAGCCAAGGTTCTCATTTCTCTGGCAGTAAGAATAGGAAAGAGTAGCTGAATGCAAGCAATACTTCAGGGCTAGAGTCATGGGACTCAGCAACTGATTGGATTTGGGAAGAAAGAAGCGTTGAAGATAACATACATTTCCTAATATTACCAAGAAATGATTGCATGATGGATACCTTGGTAAATGCATAATATAATTATTGTGCTTTTTATTTCTCCCAATAGTTTTATTAAGTAAGCATTATTGTTATTTCCATTTTATAAAGAAAGAAACTGAGGTTGCTTGAGGTTAACTTAGTAAACGACTGAGATGGTATAAAATCTAGATCCCAATTCTTAATTCATCACTACACTCTGCCATTCTGGGTGGAGGGGAGGAAAGTAAGGAATTTCCATTTAGACATGTTGAGTTTTAAGTGTTGGCAGGACAATTGATTGAAGATGTCCAGCAGGCTGTAAGAAATATGGAACTAAGCTCAGGAAAGGATTTAGGATGGAGGATAGACTTGGCAGTCATTTGCTGGAGGTACAAGTTAAAGTCATGAGCTTGCCATGGAGACTCTCAGGTCTCCTAACGCAGGTTTGCTGTGGGAATATCCTTATGCACCTCAAACAACAGGAACTGGAAGAAAGACTGGCTCATCACACTGGTCTGACTGGCCCACTGGCTGCATGTGTGACTTTAGGCAAGCCACTTAACCATTGTGAATCTCTGTTAAGTGAAGAGTCTTCCAGCTCTGAAGTTCTAGACAAATGCAGGCCCAGACTAAGGGAGCTGCAGTGAGAGAGGAAAAAGAAGATGAACGTGAGAGTTAGGGCCGAGACAACAGACGCCAAAACTTGAGAGAGAAGGAAAGACAGAAGATGAAGACAACTTTTCTAGCCTAGAGTTTAGGAGAATCGGCACCATTAACCGAGATGGAGAAGGGGTGGTGCTGAAGAGTTTTGGAGAGATGATAAGGGGCCTTGTTTCGAAGATGAAGAATTTCCAGTGTTGTCCACATGCTATTTCTCTGGGCGTTGGTAGGCAAATTGCTGGACTAGAAATGTTTGTTTCTGTGGCACTGAGCATAGATTTAAAGGTAAGAGGGTGGAGCCAGGTGATTCATTAAATAACCTTTGAGATCTCGTCTGTGTTTCTGCCTCCCTGACCGCAGTCTCCATAGCAACGTGACTCGCTGCCCTAGTTGGATTACCTCGTGTTGGATCAGCTGGTTTTCATGCTGCCTGACTAGGGGCAGGGCACCCTCAGTATTTCTCGAATGAGTGGCAGGTGCTTCTGTGTAGCTCAGGCGTTTTCCCATACCCTGGTTCACTGCTGTTCTCTTTATACTTCTTTCCTTTTAAGATTTCCTTTTTTTTGATGTGGATTATTTTTAAAGTCTTTATTAGATTTGTTACCATATTACTTCTGTTTTATGTTTTGGTTTTTTGGCCACGAGGCATGCAGGATCTTAGCTCACCAACCAGGGATCAAACCCACACCCCCCGCATTGGAAGGCGAAGTCTTAGCCACTGGACAGCTAAGCAATCCCTCTACTCCACTCTAATAAGTCCCAGTATTAACAGTGATTCACATCTTATCTTCTTTTCCTTAATTTTTCTTCCCCTAGGCACTTGCCCCTTCAGTGAGCAGCTCTTCACTACTTACCTTTTTTCCCCATATCTCCAGTTTCATTCACACCCTTTCTTAGGTCCCAGGAAAAGCTTGCATGCTAAATTTCCAACCAACAATAATTCTACCCTTCAGTCTCTTGCATCCTAATCCTTATCTTTCATCCTTATCATCATCATCAATAGCTAGTTTGTCCCAGGCCTCGAGTCAACTGTTTTGTATGCGTTAGCTCATTTAATTATTACAATAATCCTTTGGGGCAGGTACTCTCAGTCGGTCCTATTACACAGGAAAGCAGCTGAGGTTTGGAGCGACTGCATTACTTACCTGGGTCCCACAGTGAAGTGGAGAGCAAGGAATGGAGCCCAGATTGGTGCTAAAGCCCAAGTTCTACCCACCATGTGTCACTGTTTTCTCTAGCCAGACTAATGGTTTATGCTCCTTACCCTTGACTGCTTTCATTCCACTTTTCTGAAGTCTTTTTAGCATTTCATGAATAAATATGATAATTATTTAAGCAACTAATCCTAGGATCTAGCTTTATAAAAAGCCCTTTTAGTTGCACATTATCATTCTCAAACCAACCAGACCTATGCATCACATTTTCCTAAACATGTTTATACACAAGGCATCCTCCTGCTTTTTTTATCGTTTCCTTTCCTGCTCATCTCAATCTGACAAGATTAACGAGAAAGATTTTACATATTGGTGGAGGGAAGAGTTACAAAAGGAATATGAGGCACAGACCCAATTTTGGTAAAAGTAACAACAAACAGCACCCCACTCCAGTGCTCTTGCCTGGAAAATCCCATGGGCGGAGGAGCCTGGTGGGCTGCAGTCCATGAGGTGGCTAAGAGTCAGACATGACTGAGCGACTTCACTTTCACTTTTCCCTTTCATGCACTGGAGAAGGAAATGGCAACCCACTCCAGTGTTCTTGCCTGGGGAATCCCAGGGATGGCGGAGCCTGGTGGGCTGCCGTCTATGGGGTCACACAGAGTCGGACACGACTAAAGCGACTTAGCAGCAGCAGCAGCAGCAACAAAACTCATATGAGATGTATGATATATACAGTAGCTAAATAAGAGTAAATAACAGTAAACGATTAAGTGTTTCAAAGAAAAATAAAACCAGTAAACACTGCAGAAATCCATGGAAGAGGGAGACTTCAAGGATGAGTGGGATTTGGTAGATGGAAGACAGAAAGCAGCCACATCATCACTGACCATTATTTACCAAGCACCCCATGAGCTGTAAATTAAAGTTATTGCGATAAAGAGATAAACAAAGTACTGTCTTTCTCCAAACACTTGGTTTATGAGAACAGCCTATTTCAGAGACAGTGAAATAGATAGCAATATAGAAAGGCACATGATACACACAACAAGAGTTCTAGTAATCCAGAAAATGAGAGGAATTTATGCCAACAAGGGGGATAAGCCTAGGGACGGAGCGTGAGCCATCAGGCATGGAGCAAAGGGCGCACTCATTGTAACAAAAGCCTGCTCTAAGCCAGGCACTGATTACAACTGATATAAAGAGCTCAAAGCCACAGGAGGAAACAGGAATGTGATTTGTGAGGGCAGGATATGAGGGGAGGGGTACCTCTGCCAGTCACAGGCATCAGAGAAGGCTTCCCGGTGGAGGAAAGTAGGAACGGGAATTCTCTGAGTCAGAAAAGGCAGGCAGGGTAGACAAAACGCTTCTGAGCGAAAGCACAGATGAGAAGATGCTCTTGCAGTACAGGGAGAAAGAACAGAAACTGCAGGTCCTTAGTGTTGCTGTGAGGGTATGTGAGATGACATGGAAGATACAGGCAGAAGCTGGATCGGAAGGGTCTTGATGGCTTCATGTTGGAAGCCTGGGATTAACATCGAACCACTGAAACACAGTTAAGCATCCCTTGGGTTGAGAGGGCTGTAGGAACGTGAATCAAGTTGGAACTGGGTTTCAGTAAGTTTCATATGCCAAACAGAGAGTCTTTCCTCCACATGAATTTTCTGATTACTGTTATAGTTGAGAGAATAAATGGGCCACTAGACATTTCAAGAAAACAGCCCAGTTCAAAGTAGAGCTGCTGAAAACTTATCAACACTGAAGAGCAAAGGATGCTCTTTATGGATGACTCAGTATTTCAAAGGGCTGTGGATGAAAGGTGAGAGTTCTCTGAAGTCCAGTTTCAAAACACAGCGTGCTCCCTCTAAGTCCCCTGCTTATCGCTAATTCTGAACAGGTCCAGAGAACACTCTTCATGTTCCCTTCTGCCCACTCGATCACTAAGTTTTCTGTTCCCCTTGGGCCTTTTTCCTTTTCCCACTTTTTATGACCACTCGGTCCTAATGTGGACCACGCTGAATGCCATTATCATCCGTTGAGAGCCTGCTGTGCTCCAGGCATTGCTTTAAGCATTAAAGCACCGTCTCGTTTACTCCTCACATTAACAGGAAAAGATGGGTGCCAGCTGACAGATGGAAAACCCAAGGCCCAGGCAGGATCAATAACTCACCCCAATTCACACAACTAGTAACGGACAGCAGTAGGAACTGCAGACTTTTTCAGGTTCAGATTCACACACACCCTTCTCTACTTTCAAACTCTTGGCTGGAAACGGTTTCTCAATGCTGTTAGGATTAAAACCAAAAATCTTTGGCATGACTTACAAAGACTAGCGCGGCATTTCCTCTCTCTCTCTCTCACCCTACAGACAAACCCAAACAGCTGGCATTCAGGGCCCAAGGTCCTGACCACTTCCGTACACTATTTCCAGGCTTCCAAACAGCCAATTTAAGTTCCTTTATGTACTGCAAGCTATAAATCACGCTCTGGCAGTTTCTGATATAAGTTGACAGTCTTTCTCACCAAGGAGATGATCAACAAACAAAGAGTCTTTCAAAGCCTGGGCTGGGCTCCTCACCTCCTCAGTGTTGTCTCACCCTCCTCAGCACCTTCCCTGATCTCTGGCAGGAGGCTGCTTCCCTCGTTAGGGGCCCTCACTCTCCATTGGCAGAAAATTTACGGGCTTTCCTTCTGCTGAGCTGGGCAGTATCTCTAAGTGGCTCTGAGATTTTGTGTTGTCAAGTCCTTCTCTTTCCTCAGTTACCTTCTCTGTGCACAGCCAGGCTGTCATCTCCAAATTGCTGCCCACTTCAATAAGCTAAGAATTCTCTACAAGGGCTTTACCCAGTAGTAGGAAAGAGAACTCTCAAGTTCATTAACTAGGACCCCTTGTGTACTATTGCCCGGTATAATTATCTAAACTTTCTGTCTTTGTGACATGTATCATTACTTCTTGCAAATGTTAACTGTGGTGAAGGTCAAAAGTTATTTAATGCCTTTAAAATTTCATCCAAAGGTTTACTTTCCAGCTGAAAAATTCCATGATTCTAAGTCTGTATCAATTTCATGTCAGGCAGGATCAGAGGCTTGGTCAATATTATTTTTTCCACAGTGAAACTGTGTAAGGCAGGAGATCTTACTTAAGCCAACAAATATGTATCCTTCACAATGGAAGAATAAATAAGAGTATAATTTGTGAATTTGCTAAGAGTTCTTTCCTGCTAAAAATATTAATCCCTTCTACTCTTTAGTGAGAACTTAATATATATACATGAAAGTTTGGGAATTTTGGTGGCTTACAGTGATTTTCTACATATTTATTTCAAATCTCCAAACTTGATCTCCTGTCTCCAAATGTTCTTGATCTTATATTTTCATGTATTATTATCATTGAGATCTTTTTTAAAACTGTTCTTTTTAATTTTTAATTGTTCTTTTTAATTTAATTGCTCTTTTTAAAATTTTATTTATTTTAAGCCATACCATGCAGCATGTGGTATTAGTTCCCCAAGCAGGATCAAACCTGGACCCCCTGCATCGGGAGTGTGAAGTCTTAGCCGCTATAGATCACCCGGGAAGTGTCTGTATCACTGAGATCTTCCTTTTCTTACAGTCCTCAACCTCACCAATATTTTCGTATTTCCTAAATCTTTTTTTTTTTTTTCAAAGAAATATCCATAAGATATTCCAAGATTTGAAAGAAGTTGACACCAATAAAGAATTTGCTCTCTGTCTACTTGGATATAAGGAGCTACCCAAGTTAAGACTTTTCCTCTACTTGCCTGTATTAAAAAGCAATTTGTAATTAAACTGTGATAACTGAAACACGCTATTTCTAAGTAGTCATCGTTAAATCGTTTCTAAATATAAATAGTAGAGACTATAGTCCAAGTAAATTTTGGAACACCCAAGTAATCCAAAGGGGAAAGAATTTTCAAAGGAAAATAGAGGACACAATGTGGCATATTTCCACCTCCAGCTTGAGAGGGAAATGCTTACAAGCTACCTTTTCCAACTTTGTCTTTAATATATATAGGTTAGTGTAAAACTACCTGCTGTGGATGAAACATTCAACCTCTGCAAATGATCTCATTCTGAAACCACAAGTGTCATGCAAATTGTGTTTTCCTTCTACAGCTCATTGAAATGGAGATAGGATGGGATGGAGTAAAAGGATCTGCTTTCTAATGAGGCAAAATGTAATTCATTTGAACGGGGACAAGGACAGAAAATCCAATCAGTGCCCCGGTTTTGACATCCTTACAAAGTCTTTGAGCGCCTGAGCAGAGCAAAAGTACACCCAGACTCAAAATGTCCCAATAGGATACAAAATTCAAGAGGAAATTATTTTCAGCATTCATGGAATGGTCACATTGCTTCAATTATACAATGTAAAGTGGAACAATGACTGATCTCAGAAGCGCATTTCCTTTTTTTTAATCAGCTTGGTTTGGGGGGACAGGGCACAAACATAAGAACACTGTAACCATTACAGAGGAAACTTCGCAATCCTCATCCTCACTGTTGTGTAGGATTCAGGCAACGGCAAGAGCAGGACTGTCTGAGCAAACACTCACACACCAACAGCAGATGGAAACAACCAGAATAAAACCTTGATCACAGAGAGTGGGGACACAGATACACCTCTGGCTGACTCATGTTGGTGTCTGGCAGAAACCAACACAGTATTGTAAAGCAATTATCCTTCAATTAAAAAAATGAATTTTATGATAAAAAATCCTTTGCAACACATTAATCCTTGAACAATATATATTCTAAAGCATTGTGAAATGCTATGTAGCTATACTGTATTTCAATGTCTACCATTTTAAGTCTTTTTAAGACTTGGTGTTTATAAAGATCACCTAGTAAAGAAGTGGCAGATGAAAGTGAAATTTTACACATTATATTATATGAAATAAACTTACGAAGTCAGCCAAATTTTCTGAATTCTTAATTTACATAGAATTCCTTTTCTTTCTCTTTAGTCCTCTTGTATTTCATAATTAATAGCATTTTTAGGTTAGTGGTTCCCAGACTTAACTTTCTCAGGAGGATAAAGCTTCCCAAAGCAATTGGGAGCTAACAGAGCAGCCAAACTGTCCATTTTGCCAAAAACAACAATCACAAAAAGCTACCATTTCCATCCTTTCAAAAAGGAAAGGAAATTTCAACACCAAAAATATAGGAAATTCATAATTTCGGAACAAAAGAAAGCTCTTCCCCCAAAACACTATTTGTTGACCAGAGATTATTTTAAAAGGATGTATTTATAGTTTTATGAAAATACAGAAACATTTACAACATTAGAATGTATTTTATTATGTTGTGTTTCCTTGGGATAAGTTTTCCTTTAATTTGGTAGCACTGTATGTATTTGATACACTTGTATTTCATTTTGCCCATGAGGAAGAGTGAAACTTGTTTTGGTGTTTCATTTTCATCACTACCACTATTCAAAATTCACATTGATATAAGCAACAATGAACTCATGCAAACTATTATATACAGAATGGATAAACAACAAGAGGCTACTGTACAGCACAAGGAACTATATTCAATAGCCTATGATAAACCATATGGGAAAAAAACATGAAAAAGGATGTCTATATGTATAACTGAGTCACTTTGCTGTATAGCAGAAGTTAATACAACATTGCAAATCCACTATACTTCAACAAAATGAATTTTAAAAATGAAATCAGTCTTAAAATTGTTTCAGTTGATTTGAAATAGTCCAGACAAACCAAGATGCGAAGAAACAAGGGCTCGCACATTTCTAAGCCCTGTCTTCCACCTAGCCCACAGTGGGCGGGGAGGAAGGCCAGATGAGTACCTGGGGCCACAGCAAGTCAGGCTGGCCACAGGCATGCGTCCCAGTCACTGCTCCTCACTCTTAGGACAGAGCCGTTATGGCCCTCCCTACCTTACAGAGGGAAGCTGGTCATTTCTACAACAGGGGTTTTAAGAGGTTCTTGAGGGAGCAGGAGTAAGGATAAGTCAAGGAAATGACAGGTCCAAGGTGGGAGGAAGAAGTGAGAGAGAGGATTTTCAAAACAAGGGCTCGCACATTTCTAAGCCCTGTCTTCCACCTAGCCCACAGTGGGCGGGGAGGAAGGCCAGATGAGTACCTGGGGCCACAGCAAGTCAGGCTGGCCACAGGCATGCGTCCCAGTCACTGCTCCTCACTCTTAGGACAGAGCCGTTATGGCCCTCCCTACCTTACAGAGGGAAGCTGGTCATTTCTACAACAGGGGTTTTAAGAGGTTCTTGAGGGAGCAGGAGTAAGGATAAGTCAAGGAAATGACAGGTCCAAGGTGGGAGGAAGAAGTGAGAGAGAGGATTTTCATAGGAGAGGGAAATAAATGCTTTGCAGTCACCAACAGGAAGCCAGGAGGATGCTTTTTCTGCTTCCCAGCCATAAGATAGAAGAGAGAAAAGAAAAAAAGAACAAAAAACAATAAATGAAACAAAAAATCTTGTTGGGAAGAGGCTGTAGGCGAAGAAATGTCCTCAAGAGACTTCTAGGTCTCTGTTAAGGCAAACAGAGCAACGGAATATTTGGAGAAAATGTTGCATTAGCTGATCACAGAGTGAGGGGCAGGAGGGTCAGCTGCAGAGTCCCAGAAGTTTTGGGAGTGGGGAGAGTTTGGAGTCCAAATGGAGAGGAGAGCCCAAGAGACAGACAGGGACAGACTTCATGATATCCTAAGGAATAGGCAGGTGTTGGACTGGACCTGGGAGTTAAGAGAAGCAGTTCTGCCCTTCTCTGAGGGCCATCCTCAGAGGAGAAGGACTTCCTGGTGGCTCAGATGGTAAATAATTCACTTGCATGCAGAAGATCCAGGTTTGATCCCTGAGTCAGGAAAATCCCCTGGAGAAGGGAATGGCAACCCATTCCAGTATTCTTGCCTGGAAAATCCCATGGACAGAATTTTATGATAAAAAATCCTTTGCAACACATTAATCCTTGAACAATATATATTCTAAAGCATTGTGAAATGCTATGTAGCTATACTATATTTCAATGTCTACCATTTTAAGTCTTTTTAAGACTTGGTGTTTATAAAGATCACCTAGTAAAGAAGTGGCAGATGAAAGTGAAATTTTACACATTATATTATATGAAATAAACTTACGAAGTCAGCCAAATTTTCTGAATTCTTAATTTACATAGAATTCCTTTTCTTTCTCTTTAGTCCTCTTGTATTTCATAATTAATAGCATTTTTAGGTTAGTGGTTCCCAGACTTAACTTTCTCAGGAGGATAAAGCTTCCCAAAGCAATTGGGAGCTAACAGAGCAGCCAAACTGTCCATTTTGCCAAAAACAACAATCACAAAAAGCTACCATTTCCATCCTTTCAAAAAGGAAAGGAAATTTCAACACCAAAAATATAGGAAATTCATAATTTCGGAACAAAAGAAAGCTCTTCCCCCAAAACACTATTTGTTGACCAGAGATTATTTTAAAAGGATGTATTTATAGTTTTATGAAAATACAGAAACATTTACAACATTAGAATGTATTTTATTATGTTGTGTTTCCTTGGGATAAGTTTTCCTTTAATTTGGTAGCACTGTATGTATTTGATACACTTGTATTTCATTTTGCCCATGAGGAAGAGTGAAACTTGTTTTGGTGTTTCATTTTCATCACTACCACTATTCAAAATTCACATTGATATAAGCAACAATGAACTCATGCAAACTATTATATACAGAATGGATAAACAACAAGAGGCTACTGTACAGCACAAGGAACTATATTCAATAGCCTATGATAAACCATATGGGAAAAAAACATGAAAAAGGATGTCTATATGTATAACTGAGTCACTTTGCTGTATAGCAGAAGTTAATACAACATTGCAAATCCACTATACTTCAGCAAAATGAATTTTAAAAATGAAATCAGTCTTAAAATTGTTTCAGTTGATTTGAAATAGTCCAGACAAACCAAGATGCGAAGAAACAAGGGCTCGCACATTTCTAAGCCCTGTCTTCCACCTAGCCCACAGTGGGCGGGGAGGAAGGCCAGATGAGTACCTGGGGCCACAGCAAGTCAGGCTGGCCACAGGCATGCGTCCCAGTCACTGCTCCTCACTCTTAGGACAGAGCCGTTATGGCCCTCCCTACCTTACAGAGGGAAGCTGGTCATTTCTACAACAGGGGTTTTAAGAGGTTCTTGAGGGAGCAGGAGTAAGGATAAGTCAAGGAAATGACAGGTCCAAGGTGGGAGGAAGAAGTGAGAGAGAGGATTTTCATAGGAGAGGGAAATAAATGCTTTGCAGTCACCAACAGGAAGCCAGGAGGATGCTTTTTCTGCTTGCCAGCCGTAAGATAGAAGAGAGAAAAGAAAAAAAGAACAAAAAACAATAAATGAAACAAAAAATCTTGTTGGGAAGAGGCTGTAGGCGAAGAAATGTCCTCAAGAGACTTCTAGGTCTCTGTTAAGGCAAACAGAGCAACGGAATATTTGGAGAAAATGTTGCATTAGCTGATCACAGAGTGAGGGGCAGGAGGGTCAGCTGCAGAGTCCCAGAAGTTTTGGGAGTGGGGAGAGTTTGGAGTCCAAATGGAGAGGAGAGCCCAAGAGACAGACAGGGACAGACTTCATGATATCCTAAGGAATAGGCAGGTGTTGGACTGGACCTGGGAGTTAAGAGAAGCAGTTCTGCCCTTCTCTGAGGGCCATCCTCAGAGGAGAAGGACTTCCTGGTGGCTCAGATGGTAAATAATTCACTTGCATGCAGAAGATCCAGGTTTGATCCCTGAGTCAGGAAAATCCCCTGGAGAAGGGAATGGCAACCCATTCCAGTATTCTTGCCTGGAAAATCCCATGGACAGAGGAGCCTGGCGTGCTATAATCCATAGAGTTGCATAGAATCAGACATGACTGAACGATTAACACTTTTCAGAAAAGAAGAAGGTAAGCAAATGTTCAGGCCACTGAACAAGATAATGAGATAACTGTGAAAACACTTTGTTTACAAAATTGCATCTGAAAAATTGGGGAATTATTAGATACATATAGTCAAGTGTACAAATCCAGTTAATATGTTTGATCCTCATGGTCTAGCTGCTGCTGCTGCTAAGTCGCTTCAATCGTGTCCGACTCTGTGCGACCCCATAGATGGCAGCCCACCAGCCACTGAACAAGATAATGAGATAACTGTGAAAACACTTTGTTTACAAAATTGCATCTTAAAAATCTGGGAATTATTAGATACATATAGTCAAGTGGCAAAAGACATTGTACAAGTCCAGTTAATATGTTTGATCCTCATGGTCTAGCTGCTGCTGCTGCTAACTCGCTTCAATCGTGTCCGACTCTGTGCGACCTCATAGACGGCAGCCCACCAGGCTCCCCTGTCCCTGGGATTCTCCAGGCAAGAACACTGGAGTGGGTTGCTATTTCCTTCTCCAATGCATGAAAGAGAAAAGTGAAAGTGAAATCACTCAGTCGTCTCCCACTCTTTGCAACCCCATGAACTGCAGCCCACCAGGCTTCTCCGTCCATGGGATTTTCCAGGCAAGAGTACTGGAGTGGGTTGCCATTGCCTTCTCCACCATGGTCTAGAAGTTACTCATTTATGATTACATCTACACACCCACACAATATCTCAGGATAGCCATTGGCCTAGATACAATGATTCTATCGTTAGTCATAAAAGATAAATATATGAACATACACGCACATACACAAATACAACTTGGCCAAAAATGGTAAGATCAGTAGCTATAAAGTGAAATTACAGATGGTGTTTTAAGGCCTTGGTTGGTTCAATCCACCTTCTCACTGGTTCCTGCCTCTTTCTCCTTTGTTCCAATTCCATTTTTCATCATGTTTTGACAGGTGAGGTTGTTCATGCAAAGAGATCCAACAAAAATATAGGAATGTCACCTTTGCCTCCTTATCTAGGACAGAGCAACACTCCCTTTCCTCCTTGCAACAAAATAGGCAAAACACATATTCTCCCACTGCCCCTTGACTGAGCAGTTGGGGGAATGAAGGTGGCACCGTTGTTTTGCTTGCAGGGAGGGAATTTGAAGGCAGTCAGTAGGTCGCCTGCCCTCTCTGCTCAGGATCAGCCCTCCACCCAAACCCCTGTGCAGTTCAGTCTTAGAATACGTCAGAGTTCAGCTAGCACAAACATGTCACAGCAAGAGGATAGCAATTGTATTTGCACCTGCTATTGGTTTAAGCAAAGGCTTTGTTTGATCCTTAAAAAAAAAAAAAAGGTTTTATTATTACATTATAGTCAAAAGAATTTAGCCTTTAACCTGCAGTTTGCCTACTCGCAGTAATATAAACCTTTTTCTGGACAAGAGGGGAAGCCTGATGGAATTTTCTTTTTTTCCCCTGTGGGGTGAGGTCATTAACTCACAGCTCCTTTGGACTCTGATTTATACCATCTAAAACAATAAAAGGGGGTTTTGCTAACACGGGAGAAAGAAAGAGAATCTCCTGGCATAATAATGCAGAAAAATATGCAATAAGTGATTAAAAATGCTCCACCCTGAGGCCACCAGGTAAGCCATTTTCTCTTATGACCCCCCAGTGGGCAAGATGGAAGAGACTTGAGCGCCCCTCCACTGCCCAGCTCCACTGAGTGCTTGAGAGTAAGGCCTCTCCCAAGGGACCACTGACAAGGAGAGCGCCAACAGAGAACTCAGGGAGGAGGAGTAGAGACAAAGGCCCCTGTCACCCACCGAAAAGGGGGTTCTTATAGACTGATTTCCACCATGGAAAAAGCCCAAGAATGGGTTCATCATCCTCTGAACCCTAGGTACCTGTCTGCTTAGTCATCAAACAGCAAGAATTTTCCTCCCCCAAGCAACGATCTCTATGTTAGTTTTCTATGCTGGATATCAAATTAACACAAAGTGACTTAAAACAACACATACTTAGTATCTTACACAGTTCTTGTGGGTCCGGGATCTGAACACAGCTGAGCTAGGTCCTGACTGCTTAGGTCTCATGAGGTTGCATCAAGGTATTGGCTAAGGTTGAGTTTTCATCAGATGCTAAACTGGGGACAAATCTACTTCCAAATTCCCGCAGGCTGTTAAATTTACTTCCTTGTCACTAAAGGATTCGTGGAAACCCGCTTCTTCAAAGTCAGCAAGAGAGAGAAAAAGGGACTTCAGTGTGAGTCTACTGGGAAGATGAACCTACATAACCTAACATAACCAGTGGAGTCACACTCCATTTTCTGCCACAGTCCATTGGTTAGAAGCAAGTCACAGGTCCTACCTACACTCAAGGGGAAGGGATTATATGTGGGTGTGAACATTAGGAGGCAGAGTTCATGGGGGCCACCATAAAGCTTCTCTGCTTCAGCCAATATCTCCCTAGCCCTAAAGATTTAAGGGTATGGCTGAGAAGTTACAGAAGCAAATATTTGTCAGAGAACCATAAAATGAAGGAGGATATTTGTATTATATTTATACACATACTCACACACCCTAACCTAAAAATAAAGCTGGGAATTTTTCTTAATGGTTGATGGCATGAAAATTTACAGTCATATAACCATGGATTTGAAATCTCTGATCTATGGTGTAGTAGTTGCTTAACTTTACTAACCTTCAGTTCTCATCTTTATTTTATTTTATTTTTTAGAGCTTCCATTTTACTTTATTTTACTTTACAGTACTCTATTGGTTTTGGCATACATTGACATGAATCTGCCACGGGTGTACACGAACTCCATGAGAGCAATGGTACCCACCTTTGGGATTACTGTGCAAACTAAATTTGGTAAAGAAAACACTTAGCATAATGGAGGTATTCAATAAATGGTCCTTGTCATATGCAGGTAAGAGCCTTGGATACCTCATTACGGGAGTTTTAAAATTTACTCTAAATACAGAGAACTTAATCCCCAAAGCAAAAGGTGAGGGGGACACTTCTCAGGGGAGGGTTGGGCACCAGTTTGCCTCCATGCTTCCCACAGAGCCGTGGGTATCCTCTAATCTCCTGATTGGCTCTGCCAGAGGTCTCCAGGCCACCTTCTCCAGCATCTTCATTAATGCAACTGGTAAGCCTCTGCAATGCTGGATTCAAGGTCTGTGCAGAACTCCAAACTTCTCACCTGGAATGCCTCAGGGAGGGCTCCACTTACCCCCAGGTACCTCCATCCACGCTGTTCAAAATTGACCACAAATTTTCTCTCTGCTCGTCCTGCTTAGTCTTTAGAACCTGTTCCTGAGATGGATCCACTCAATTACTCACTCACTGAACATTTATTCAACACTCAACACCTACTGCACACTAGGCACCAGGCTAGATTTGGAGAGAGAACAGTGATGCCTACAGAACCCTCCCCTTCAGCAGGCCATTGGCCAATGCAAAAGCGGACACAAGCCAGCGAAATAAAATTGACCCTTGACTTTGGACAGGGGCATACCTGACACTTAACAGGAATCCCTGTCTGTGAACAGGCCTATCGCTCTCTTCCACATCTCGGCTTTATTAAGACTCACAGCTCCTGCACACATCTCACATGACTTCTGCATTCCCAGCCTTCCCTACAGTTTTCTGTCTTACTTGATAAAGCAATTATTGTGCTAGCTGGTGTCCTTTCCAGACCAGTTTCACAAACCACATTTTCCTTTCTTTACAGAGTGTATGTGGTGGATTCATTCCTTCAACAGTGCTGCGTAAGGCCCAGCTGAATGTCCCACTTTCTATTTATCCCAAATTTCTGATGATTTTCTAAGAACCATCACTTTCACAGAGCTCATCTCTTTTCCTTTATTTGTACCACTGGTACCAACTGATATCCTTTTTAAAACTTGGTTTTCCAGAAAGAGACTTCCACAGACTTAGAAAATGAATTTATGGTTGCCAGAGGGGAGGGAAAGTGAGAGACTTTAGGAAGGTCATGTCCACATTACTATATTTAAAATGGATAAACAATAAGGACCTACGATATAGCACATGGAACTCTGCTCAAAGGTATCTGCCAGCCTGGATGGGAGGAGGGTTTGGGGGAGAATGGATACATGTACATGTATGGCTGAGTCCCTTCGCTGTTCACCTCAAACTAGCACAACCTGTTAATCGACTATACTCCAATACAAAGTAAGAAGTTTGAAAAGAAGAAAAAGAAATTTGTTCTCACAGAGAAATGAAGTGTTTACTGTTTCAGAGGAGGTGTCCATGCTGTTCTCACCAATATTCTCTCTGGACACACGTGGCCTCCTGTACACCAGGCACCCCACAGCACAAAAGGCACACGTGTATGCCTCGGCAGTCATTTGAATCTCAGGGCTTCCCTGGTGCCTCAGCTGGTAAAGAATCTGCCTGCAATGCAGGAGACCCCAGTTCAATCCCTGGGTAGGGAAGATCCCCTGGAGAAGGGATAGGCTACCCACTCCAGTATTCTTGGGCTTCCCTCGTGGCTCAGATGGTAAAAAAATCCCCCTGCAATGCGGAGACCTGGGTTCAGTCCCTCACTGGGGAAGATCCTCTGGAGGAGGGCATGGCAACCCACTCCAGTATTCTTGCTTGGAGAATCCTCATGGACAGAGGAGCCTGGCAGGCTGCAGTCCATGGGGTCACAAAGAGTCGAATACGACTGAGCGACTAAGCACAGCAGAGCACTACTACTACTACTAAGAAGAAAAGGTGAAAATATATTGAGAGAGCATAGTGTGCTAAGCATTTCTATGTATTACATTAGTTAATCTTTACAAATAGCACTGAAAAGAAGAGAGGCGAAAAGCAAAGGAAAAAAGAAAAGGTATAAGCATCTGAATGCAGAGTTCCAAAGAATAGCAAGAAGAGATAAGAAAGCCTTCTTCAGCAATCAATGCAAAGAGATAGAGGAAAACAACAGAATGGGAAAGACTAGAGATCTCTTCAAGAGAATTGGAGATACCAAGGGAACATTTCATGCAAAGATGGGCTCGATAAAGGATAGAAATGGTATGGACCTAACAGAAGCAGAAGATATTAAGAAGAGGTGGCAAGAATACACAGAAGAACTGTACAGAAAAGATCTTCACGACCCAGATAATCA
>SJYX01000929.1:245570-276575 GCA_006410675.1 Oreotragus oreotragus
GCTGCGGGGATTAAACGCGTCTCGTGCCATCTAACAGGACTGCTGCGGGGATTAAACGCGTCTCGTGCCATCTAACAGGACTGCTGCGGGGATTAAACGCGTCCTGTGTAATCTAACAGGACTGCTGCAGGGATTAAACGCGTCTTGTGTAAAACGTTACAGCCAAGGACCAGGCAGGTAGGAAGCTTCCTAGATGTTGGCTGTCGTCCTTCTCACTTCTGATGAGAATGCTCTCTATGCTGTCTACTTAGGAGAGGGGAAAGGGGAGCCACAGGAGTAAGAGAAACCCCGCCAATGCGCTGCCAGGGCCAGTGCTTGAGCGGGTCTCTGTGAGGTCCTCCTGGCAGGCAGGGGCCAGGATGGCTGTAGTTGCCCAGGAAGGTTTCAGAACCACAGACCTGCAGTTCACACAGAAGGTCCTCAGGGGCCCTGAGCAGGAGAGACCATCTGTACATACTCTCTCTGGGGCCAAGAGGACCCCCACAGTGCTGTGTGTGTCTGCATGTGTATCTGTGTGTCTCAGTATGTGTATGTCCCTTTCTGTGTCTGTGCATGGTGGAGGCGGAGGGGCCTGGCAGCCCCTTCCCACGGGCATGAGGTTGTGCTGGTCCAGTGCGTCAGCCTCCCCCAAAACAGATGCCCCACAGGTACCACGGCTGAGGCAGGCACCTAGGGGTCTGACTTGATTGGATGGGGCGGGGAGGTGGCAGAAGCCACCTCATTGGTGGAGCTCTAGAGAACATGAAGCAGAGTCTGGATGGGGGGCCCTGAAGGTCCCTCAGGTGGACATGGCTGCCTGAGCAGCTCCCTAAGGAGCATGCACGTGAACAGCCTCCAGGCTGGCAAGTGGCACCAACAGCAGAGACACTCCTAGCACAGAGACCTCGACCCCCAGAGTCAGGGGCCCCCATGCAGCGGGGGAGACGGGCCCAGAGGACTGCAGAAAGGAAGCTCAAGATTGTCCCCCACACACTGGTCAGCCCAGGGATTAGCAACCCCAGGCCTGGGTGGCAGAAGGCAGCGTGGCAGCTTATGGTCTCCGTGCACGTGAGCCCAGCCAGGAATGAATCATATCATTATGGCAGGATTAGAAGAAAACATGCCATTAGAAAGTGCACACACACGCATTTAATCAGGTCAGCAGCAGTGAGCAGCAGGCTGGCCCGCAGCACGAGGCTACAGAGCTCTGGCCTCTCACTCTTCCCACCAGCACCCAAGGCCTGGGGGAATGTGGACAAGACCCATCCAGGCCCAGGATCCGGGAGTAAGCATCTCCTTCTGCCGGTCCCCCCGCCAGCCTGGGCACCCCATAGCTACTCTTTCCACCTCTCCTACTCAGAGCTGTTTTCAAATCTTCCCCAACACCATATACACCCTGCTCCCCCGTCAAGTGAAAATTTATCCCCCTTGCTCTCCATGTCCTCTGGGGTCTGCGCTCTGCTTGAAAGTACATGGGGTAATCGATTCTACTTTACAAACCTATTAATGTGCTATTAATCTGTTACCCTCCCTGGTGACACAATGCTCAGGTGACAACTATGGAAAAGAGGCCTAGAAAGCACCCAGGGAATGAGGGTGATGGCAGAGCTCCAGCTCTCAGGCAGCCTGGGAGCCTGAGTTTGACAGGGATGCCCAGAGCACAAGTCAGGGACCCAACCTCCCTGCTCCCCTAGCCTCTAAGGCCCCGGTGCACCCCCTGACTCAGCCCTCAGAGTTGGCTCTAGACACGAACCTGGAAGCCTCTGGGACTGCCTTAGCCTACAGCATGTCCACAGGGCCCATGGTCATCTCCCAGCTCCCAGCCTCAACTGTCCAGCCCTGCACACATCCAGGGGAGTCCACGTGCACCCTCAAGTACTCACCCACTGCTGTGCTGCTAGGACCCCAGGGGTGCTATGAGCTCGAGGGGGTGTGGGGGGGGTCTTTTGGATCCGAGTCCCCTGCACTCCCCAGTACATGTGCGGAGATGGAGGAGAAGGTAGTGCTGCCCACGTGTACAGAGGATGAAACTGTTCTCTCCCCCACTAGCCTACTGACCCCCCAGTTCACTGCCACCAGGCTCACTGAGCACCCACTGTGTGCCAAGCTCTGCAGTGACCAGACAGATATGCCCAGCTCCAGGAACTAAGTGGGGAAGATACTCACCGCTCTGTGGATCTGGACAGGATGGCCGACAGTGTGAGCAGGACACATCCGTAAGGGCCTGCTTCAAACTGGAAAGAGGAGACAGCAGTGAGAACCCATCAAGTGTCTGCACCGCCCTCCTCTGGGTTCCTGGGGGACCATACCCCGGGGAGCAGGCTGACTCCAAGCCAGCCAGCTGCTTCGAGCTGGGTCCCAGAGGTTGCCAGATGAGGCCACAGCAGACTCCATCCAGGTCTCCCAGACCAGATTCCCAAAGGGATGAGGAACACACAAGCCTGAGTGACAACGGAGCAGGCTCAGGGCCCCCAAGGGAAGTAAACACCCACGGCCCGGAGTCCTGGAAGCTCCTGGACAGTGGTGGCCTCCGCTGCCGTGCAAGTGTCTTCTGCTCATTACTGCTGCTGCCAAGTCGCTTCAGTCGTGTCTGACTCTGTGCGACCCCACTGACAGCAGCACACCAGGCTCCCCCGTCCCTGGGATTCTCCAGGCAAGAACACTGGAGTGGGTTGCCATTTCCTTCTCCAATGCATGAAAGTGAAAAGTGAAAGTGAAGTCGCTCAGTTGTGTCCAACCCTCAGCGACCCCATGGACTGCAACCTTCCAGGCTCCTCCGTCCATAGGATTTTCCAGGCAAGAATACTGGAGTGGGGTGCCATTGCCTTCTCCGATAAACCTATTATAGTTCAGTACTATATAGTTGATTGTGTTAGTTGGGTATCTAGGCTAACTTTGTTGGATTTATGAACAAACTGAAATTATGAAGAAAATGGACTTACAAACGCACTCTTAGAACCAAACTCATTTGTATGTAGGGGATTTATTGGAATAAAAAAACTGTGGAATTTATATAACTGGGACAAGAGCAACTTTCTCAATGTAGAAGGAAAACACTATTCATCTACTTGCTGTCTGGATTATTGGTGAGAATGCTAGGAAAAGTCATTGTAGGACTCTGCAAAAAGTAAACCACCAAAACTTAGATGGCACCATCAACCTTTTCTCTTTTGAGCTTGCCTATTGTCTTGCTATTTAGCCAAGCAATTTCCAAAGCATTTTACTGTATAATCTTATCTAGATCTTTAAATAACTTGACAATGACGATTTATGTTTATTCACATTACTTCATTCAACAAACATTTATTGTGAAGGTGTATGACATACAGTATACCTCCCTAGACACAAGGGATACCAAGACATGGTTCTTACACTTCAGTTCAGTTAAGTTCAGTTAAGTTCAGTCGCTCAGTCGTGTCCGACCCCATGAATCACAGCACGCCAGGCCTCCCTGTCCATCACCAACTCCCGGAGTTCACTCAGACTCATGTCCATTGAGTCCATGATGCCATCCAGCCATCTCATCCTCGGTCGTCCCCTTCTCCTCCTGCCCCCAATCCCTCCCAGCATCAGAATCTTTTCCAATGAGTGAACTCTTCTCATGAGGTGGCCAAAGTACTGGAGTTTAAGCTTCAGCATCATTTCTTCCAAAGAAATCCCAGGGCTGATCTCCTTCAGAATGGACTGCTTGCATCTCCTTGCAGTTCAAGGGACTCTCAAGAGTCTTCTCCAACACCACAGTTCAAAAGCATCAATTCTTTGGTGCTCAGCCTTCTTCACAGTCCAACTCTCACATCCATACATGACCACAGGAAAAACCACAGCCTTGACTAGACGGACCTTAGTCAGCAAAGTAATGTCTCTGCTTTTGAATATGCTATCTAGGTTAGTCATAACTTTTCTTCCAAAGAGTAAGCGTCTTTTAATTTCATGGCTGCAGTCACCATCTGCAGTGATTTTGGAGCCCCAAAAAATAAAGTCTGACACTGTTTCCACTGTTTCCCCGTCTATTTCCCATGAAGTGATGGAGGATAGTCATTATATAAAATAATAGAGAAAGACCAAGGGATAGAACATTGTAGAATATTGTGAATCCAGTTACAGATTTATGTACAGTGTACGGCTGGAGAACTGGTGGACTAATATTTATGAAGACTGTCATCTGCCTTGGAAGGGAGCACTGAGCCTGTATGAGTCACCCAATACACAGGGCCGTGTCTTAGAGTCGTGCAAGGTGTATATTGCACAGCTCCAGTGCTCACCATCTTCTTGTAGGCTTCCTACATTTGTGTGGATGCCAGTTAGATGTCTTGAACAGAGATGCCTCTGTTTCCTCCAAAATCATCACAGGGACTAACGGCAGGACTGCCAGCTTCTAACCAACACTTAGTACTCTGAAATATTTTAATTATATTCTAATGTATTTCATTCTAATTTTTTATTAACATTGATGTAATGGTGATTGCAGCCATGAAATTAAAAGACACCTACTCCTTGGAAGGAAAGTTATGACCAACCTAGATAGCATATTCAAAAGCAGAGATATTACTTTGCCAACAAAGATCCGTCTAGTCAAGGCTATGGTTTTTCCAGTGGTCATGTATGGATGTGAGAGTTGGACTGTGAAGAAGGCTGAGCACCGAAGAATTGATGCTTTTGAACTGTGGTGTTGGAGAAGACTCTTGAGAGTCCCTTGGACTGCGAGGAGGTCCAATCAGTCCATTCTAAAAGAGATCAATCCTGGGTGTTCATTGAAAGGACTGATGCTAAAGCTGAAACTCCAGTACTTTGGCCACCTCATGTGAAGAGTTGACTCATTGGAAAAGACCCTGATGCTGGGAGCGATTGGTGGCACAAAGAGAAAGGGATGACTGAGGATGAGATGGCTGGATGGCATGACCAACTCGATGGACATGAGTTTGTGTGAACTCTGGGAGTTGGTGACGGACAGGGAGGCCTGGTGTGCTGATTCATGGGGTGGCAAAGAGTTGGACACGACTGAGCGACTAAACTGAACTGAATGGTAATATCTAATTAAACCATTTTTGGTCAATAATCATTGATTATACAGCTAATCTAAGACTGTTTTAACCACACTGGAAACCCGAGATAAATATAAGCCACTATCCTCAATCTCAAAAACTTTTAAACTAACTGGACAAGAAAGATAAAAATACATAAGTCAATCAGAGATTAATCATCTCTAACTTGTGTAAGAGTGAGTCTAAAAGTAATCCAAACTGTGAAAACCGTGAGATTAACCTTAGGTGGAATACTGTCTTGAGACTGAAGGATGCAGAATATTTGGATATACTAGAGGAAGGAGACTAATGAAGACCTATGATTTTGTCAGTCTTTGCTAATTCTTTTCAGGGAAAAAGCACCTTAAAACTCATATCTTGTTAACAGACATTAGCAGCTGCCTCTGTGTTACAGCGAAGAGAGAGGCACAGCCAAGAAATTATGGTGGTTTAGTTGCAAGATTTGTACACGACTTAGCAACTAAACCACCGCCTGTGTTACAGCAAACGGAGAGGCACAGCCAAGAAAGGGTAGTGAACTCCGCCCCTTATCCCGCCTACCTGTCCTTCGAGCACAGCACTCACCCAGGAATCCTCTTGGACAGAACCAGTCCTTCCACTATTACCTTGCAGTGGTTTAGAAGATCAGCTACCACACTGCTTCTCAAAGTGTGGTTCCCAACCAACCACATGAGTTATCTGGGAAGTATTAGAAATGCAAATATCCGTGGGCCCACCTCAGAACCAACGAAACTCTGAAGACTGAGCCCAGCAATCTCGGGCTTAACCAGCTCTCCAGGTGATTCTAATGTACACTAATGTTTGAGAACCACTGGGCTCACAGGACATCCTGAGTTCGAATCTAACTCTATTGGCATTCATGGGTTACGTGGCTTAATCAGGTGGTTAATTTTGCTAAATCTCAAAAGAGTATAATGGTAGTTTCCACTCTCATGAGGTCATTGTGAAGAATACATAGGTTAATGCATGTAAAATCCTTAGTGTAAATCCTTGAGTGAACACTCAATAAAGTATTACTATTAGCACCTGGTGAGATTCTCTTTTGAATCATTTTCATGCCATAAGATAGTGGGAATAATCTTATAGCTGTGTTTCTTTGCCCTTTTTCATCACCTTTACCACCATCACCTTTGATAGCACCACCTTCACCACTCATGGCGCCCCCAAATGTATGTGTATTAATTATATATTACATTTATATATTTTATATATATTAATAGCAAAAGGTGTACCAGTTTAACCATTTTAAGTGTACAGTTCGTGACATTAAATATAGCCACACTTTTGTGCCCATTACCACCATTCACCTTCAGAATTTTTTCAATCTCTTCAATTAAAACCCCAAACTTATTAAGCAGTAACGCCATTTCTCTCCCCTCCCCTCAGCTCCTG
This sequence comes from Oreotragus oreotragus, assembly GCA_006410675.1. NCBI lineage: Eukaryota > Metazoa > Chordata > Mammalia > Artiodactyla > Bovidae > Oreotragus > Oreotragus oreotragus. The sequence continues at coordinate 251,984 of SJYX01000929.1, forward strand.
GCAACCACTATTCCATTTTCTGTCTCTATGAATTTGACTACCGTTAAGTATGTCACACGAGTGGGGTCATACAGTATTTGTCCTTTTGCAGTGGGATTATTTAACTTACTGTCCTCAGAATTCACCCTCTTTGTGACATGGGTCAGAATTTCCTCCCTGTTTAAGGCTGGATAATATTCCGTCATGTGCCGGTACAGCATTTTGCTTATCCATTCTTCAGTAAATGGGCGTTTTGGGTTGTCTCCACATCTCGGCCCTAGTGAGCAGTGTTGCTCTGAACACGAGTGTTCCAATGCCTCTTCCAGCTCCTGTGTAGAATCCCGTGGCTGTATACCAAGAAGTGGACTTGCAGGTGGCCTACTAATCGTGACAGCTTCTCAGCATTAAAGTGGACTTCCTCTCCTGTCTCCTCTGGCAGGCTGCTGTTTCTGTGGCTGCCAGAGAGCAGCCACCATCCCCCTTTCTGTCTCTAACAATGCTGTAGGGTCGCCTTACAGTTTTTAAAAACGTGAAACTGGGTAAGAGCAAGGCTTCCACTAAAGCATATCTCCTCCTTCCCTAGACTCCATTTCATCACAGTGAAGGACTTTTCTGCTCTACCTACAAATACAAAGGACTCAGACAGAAAACTATTTTCTTCTGTCCCCCTGGTGATACAAGCGAGAGAATAAAGAGGGATGAAAGGGTGGATCGCCTGCTATGATAACTTATTTTTCCTCCAGTTGTTTCCAACCAAACATGCAGTATCATTAACTTTGACTGCGGTCATCACTTTGGCTTCAGGCTTAATCTGTTTTGACTAGGAATATTGTCCTCGGAAACACTACAATTTCCTGAAGAGACTGCAAATCAGCAGTCTTGCCTGGAATCATACATGGCCATTATCTTTCCTCCATTTAAAAAATGTACAAAGACAGTATGTCATTCTGAGATGGATGGTTTTCTTTATTTAGTGTCTGCCTTCTGGCTGAGCTACAAGGTAAGGCAATTAGATACCCAACATTTATAACAGACATGCTGAACTTCCTTGATATGTCCTGCAGAGGGTTAGGCAAACACAAAGATAATAGACTTTAACTAGCAGTTAGGTGGTTTAGACTTCAAACCTTTTAGACTGTATAAACTATGGTGGCGAGACAATGGATAATGTGCTCATTTACTGCTCAAAACCATTTTGAGATGAAATATTTACTGTTAGAATCATTCCTACCTGTGAGGTCCACAAGAAATGGGTACTAAACATCTTCTTATGCAAGGCTTTGGGTTTGAGTTTTGTCAAGCTAAACCAGTGTGACCCCTCTAGGAGGCAGTGTTGTGTAGTAGAGATGCAGTCTGAATTCAGCTCAGCTAGGTTTCTGGTAGACTCGACCTTTACTACCTTGAGAAGATTACTGAAATTCTTCGTTTCTCGGTTTTGTCACCTGAAAAATAGAGCCACAAATAGCACAGAGTATTTTCTATCATTCAAGGGTAAACCATTACTTGGAAAACACACTGACAATAGAGCACCAGAATGTCATTGAAAAAATAGGTGTTTATTAGAGCATCTCCTTAAAAAATGAACTAAAAAAAAAAATTAAAATTATCTTACATTTAACCAAATTTAAAGGTTCAACTATATAGTTATTTTCCGAAAATGACAAATTACTTAGGATATTTTTGTTAAAATTTTCAAAGAAAATTGCATGACAGCACTTATACATCTTTCACTATATATTTGACCATTAAAGAAACATTAACAGGATGTACATTTTGCAAAACCATTCTGGGGCTTAATTGGTTTCCAGCAACCTTTCCTGTTCCTTTGGTGTTGAATCCTCCTCTTTGCACCATAAATCTTGCCAAATCCACATTTGCCAATGGCTTTGCAGGTAACTCTAGTAGTTTTCCTGTATCACTTTCATCAACTTCGTGAAATTCCAAATGTCTAGCAGATTGTGAATTTTTTTTCCATTTGCAATTTTGTAGTTTCATTGTATAGTCTTGTGTTATCGATATCTGATAAAGACCAAAAAAAGTGACTGACCCACTAGTCAGGACAGATGCTAAAGTAAAACAGAGATATTTGAATGAAGACCAATTTTTAAAATGGCCAGCTCATGATAACAATTTTTGCTTTCCTACACACTTAACTAGAGAAATTTAGAGGATGAATACTAAGACAGCAAAGACTCTTGATTTCTCATTAAACTGCTAAATGCATGTCATGTACTCAACACAGTGCCTAGTGAATAGTATGTGCTTTAGTTGTTAATAAATATTTTCACTATTTACTTAAGAGCTCCTATATGTTCATAAAAGGCTGAAGGCATTTAAACATATATTAATAACATAGGCTAAGAAGAATGTTTTCTTTAAATCAATTCTCCCTCTCCATCTACAAGCATCATGACTAGAACATTTTTAAAGAATCTTCCATTCTTCAACCCAGCTTTATTCTTTATAGCCCTTTTCCCTTATTTTGGCTCATATTCTTTCAATAACACTCATCCCCATCTAAGGTGTCATATATTTACATATTCGTTTTGTCTGTCTCCCACCCATCACTACAATCTAAACTCCAGAGGCCAATGGCCTGGTTTGTTCATCAGCATGTCACCAGTACCAAGAACAGGGCCTGGAACATCGTAGGTGTTGAGTGAGTATTTGTTGAATCAATGCTGAAAGGAAGGCTTTTCCCACCCTCCTCCATCCAGGGCCCCATGATCTTGAGGTAAGGGATCCTAGCCTACTGTGGTCCAAAGAACTTCAGATATGAATCAGAATGGATACTGTTCAAGTCCTAAGAAAAGACTGTATAGAGATTCCCAGAAGCATGAAAGGCTTCTGGGAATGAAAGGCAGTGGATGGTCAGTATAAACTCAGGCCCTCCCTTTCCTTAGACTAAGATCCACTCTAATTCACTCCACAAGGAACAGAAGACAGTTCTGCAGAGCAAAGAAAGGAAGTTAGAATTCTCCCTTCTACAAAGGAAACGATTTTTTTGAGTCATGAGGAAGGTAAAAGAGCTACCCCATAAGGGTCAGGAAACCTGGGTACTGATCTCACCTCTGACACTAACTGGGTCTGTCACTCAGGAAAGCTATGACAGACTTTCAGGCTCTTCAGCTTCATCTCTGCAGTGGGTGGGTGTGGCCAGATCAGCATTTCCTAAACTATGTGCCTTGGGACATTTGACCTCATCTGCTCTAATAGGGTAGCCACTAGCCGTGTGTGGCTGTTGAGCACTGGATAGTAGCTAGGGCCACATTTTAAAATGTAAAGGGACTTCCCTGGTGGTCCAGTGGCTAACACTCTGCGCTCCCAATGCGGTGGCCATGGGTTCCATCCCTGGTCAGGGAACTAGATCCCACATGCCACAACCAAGTGTTCACATGCTGTATGCCACAACTAAAAAAGATGTCACGTGCCACAGTGAAGATTTAAGATCCCGGGTGTTGCAACTAAGACCCAGCACAGCCAAATAAAGAAAGAAAGAGGGACTTCCCTGATGGAACAGTGGACAAGGATCCGCTTGCCATTGCAGGGGACATGGGTTTGATCCCGGGTCCAGGAAGATTCCATGTGTCGCCCTTGTGCTACAACTACTGAGCCCACGCTCTAGAGCTCTCAGGCTGCAACTGTTGCGCCCCTGGGCTGCGACTACTGAAGCCTGTGACTCTAGAGGCTGTGCCCCACAACAAGAGAAGGCCCAACAATCAGAACCTGTGCACGCAACGAAGAGTGACCCCCGCTCACCAGAGCTAGAGAAAGCACGCGCACAGCCACAGAGGCCCGGGCAATCAAAACACACAAATAAACAAACTCAAGATGGAACACAGAGAATGAACAAAGGGAACACACAGAAACCAAAAGAGAAAAAAAAGAAAAAATAATAATAAAATAAAGGGCAAAAACTAAGGCAGTGCACAGAAAAAATGTGAAGTGTCTCATTAACACTTTTTATGTTGATTAATGCTGAAATAATAGTTTTATATATTGGGTTAAATAAAATACGCTATTAAAATTAAGGTAGTATGGGAGACTGTGATTGTTGTGGGGGCAGGGGGTAGATGGAAACCTTCAGTACTTTCTGCTCAACTCTGCTGTGAACCTAAAACAGCACTAAAAATGATAAATAACTACTTTATATAAAAAATTAGGCCAACCCCCTCTTTCTTTTTACTATCAAGAATGTGGTTAGTAAGTAAAGTTGCTCAGTCATGTCCACCTCTTTGTGACCCCATGGACTGTAGCCTTTCTGGCTCCTCCATCCATGGGATTTTCCAGGCAAGAATACTAGAATGGATTGCTATTTCCTTCTCCAGGGGATCTTCCTGACTCAGGGATCAAACTCAGGTCTCCTGCCTTGCAGGAAGACTCTTTACCATCTGAGCTGCAAGGGAAGCCACACCAGAGAATTGTGGCTACCAGGACATTTAAAATTATGTATGTAACTACAGCTATGGCAACCCACTCCAGCACTCTTGCCTGGAGAATCCCAGGGACGGGGGAGCCTGGTGGGCTGCAGTCCATGGGGTCGCTAAGGGTCAGACACGACTGAGCGACTTCACTTTCACTTTTCACTTTCATGCATCGGAGAAGGAAATGGCAACCCACTCCAGTGTTTTTGCCTGGAGAATCCCAGGGACGGGGGAGCCTGGTGGGCTGCCGTCTATAGGGTCATACAGAGTCGGACACGACTGAAGTGACTTAGCAGCAGCCGCAGCACAGCTATGGTTCTCAGGATATTTCTATTTGACAGTGCAATTCTGTAATCTGAGAGAAGTCTCTGATCACATCACTCTATATCACATCCCCCACTGCCTCCCACCCTCTGCCTCTCATCTTCCTTCCCCCCAACTCCCGCTCCCTCCTACATCATGATGCTCATTATCAAAGAGAACACATTGAAACTTCTTGTGGTATTCAGTGTATGGAACCCTGTTTAATTGACATTGACTAAATATATTGGTCATAAAATCTATATTCCACTGAGCATCTCTATTAGCACCTCTCAGTTCTGAGGAAAATATTTTAGAGAATAGTGGTCCAGCTTTCCTATAAACTCTTTTTAGATCTAGTAATTTGTGATATTGGGACTTACCTAGTGGTAAAGAATCCACCTGCCAATGCAGGAGACACAGGTTGGATCCCTGGGTCGAGAAGATCCCCTGGAGAAGAAAATGGGAGCCCACTCCAGTATTCTTGCCTGGGAAGTCCCATGGACAGAGGAGCCTGATGCAGTACAGTCCATGGGGTCGCAAAGAGTCAGACATGATTCAGCAATTTGTGATATTATGGATCTATGTATGTGGAAAGAAGAAATGAGTGAGTTTCTCAGATACTTGTTCAGACGAGGAGGGTTTCAGGGAGAAATCATGTTCTTCAACACCTCCTGGGAGAGATCACCGTCGGTTGAACACTGGAAGGGAAGAAAGTTGGGAGAGGAGCAGAGAATTGGGTTAGGCGATGGAGGAGGGGGAAGATCTCCTCAGAGAAGCCTCATGCTAATGACACTCAGTGAAACCTTGGTTCTGAATGGCTTGGGATGTTGACGATCTCAAGAAATCAGCACCATAGGAAACACCTAAGTCTCAGAATATGCAGTGATGGAAATGTGGCATTCTAAAAAGAAACAGTGTGAGTGGCTGGAGGCTGCAGAAAGTCCACGGTGAAGAGGACACAGGGCATCTCAATGATCCTAATCCAGACCAGTAAGACAGGGCAGGCCCACGCTTTCTGCCCTCACCTCCAGGCCTCCAGGGAGCGGACGAGGAGAAACCCTTGAGGGCTTATCTAGTCAGATAAAGCAGTGAAGCCACAGCCTGTGGCCTCTGACAGATTTCTGTATGGGTGATAAGAAACCTATTTCTGGTGCCTGACATTTCTGCCTGTGCTTCCAGACAGTACCCCAGGCCAGGTGCTATACTGCCTAGGATTTCTGAGGTTCCATTATAAATGGAAGTTCCTCCTGAATGAACCTCACAAATTATCCTGTTGATAACTAACTTCTCCCTTGTCCTCTGTAACTGCCAAATATTGCTATGTAGAATGTGCTGTTTTCTATAACTTCCAAGCATTTATTCTGANGGCAACCCACTCCAGTGTTTTTGCCTGGAGAATCCCAGGGACGGGGGAGCCTGGTGGGCTGCCGTCTATAGGGTCATACAGAGTCGGACACGACTGAAGTGACTTAGCAGCAGCCGCAGCACAGCTATGGTTCTCAGGATATTTCTATTTGACAGTGCAATTCTGTAATCTGAGAGAAGTCTCTGATCACATCACTCTATATCACATCCCCCACTGCCTCCCACCCTCTGCCTCTCATCTTCCTTCCCCCCCACTCCCGCTCCCTCCTACATCATGATGCTCATTATCAAAGAGAACACATTGAAACTTCTTGTGGTATTCAGTGTATGGAACCCTGTTTAATTGACATTGACTAAATATATTGGTCATAAAATCTATATTCCACTGAGCATCTCTATTAGCACCTCTCAGTTCTGAGGAAAATATTTTAGAGAATAGTGGTCCAGCTTTCCTATAAACTCTTTTTAGATCTAGTAATTTGTGATATTGGGACTTACCTAGTGGTAAAGAATCCACCTGCCAATGCAGGAGACACAGGTTGGATCCCTGGGTCGAGAAGATCCCCTGGAGAAGAAAATGGGAGCCCACTCCAGTATTCTTGCCTGGGAAGTCCCATGGACAGAGGAGCCTGATGCAGTACAGTCCATGGGGTCGCAAAGAGTCAGACATGATTCAGCAATTTGTGATATTATGGATCTATGTATGTGGAAAGAAGAAATGAGTGAGTTTCTCAGATACTTGTTCAGACGAGGAGGGTTTCAGGGAGAAATCATGTTCTTCAACACCTCCTGGGAGAGATCACCGTCGGTTGAACACTGGAAGGGAAGAAAGTTGGGAGAGGAGCAGAGAATTGGGTTAGGCGATGGAGGAGGGGGAAGATCTCCTCAGAGAAGCCTCATGCTAATGACACTCAGTGAAACCTTGGTTCTGAATGGCTTGGGATGTTGACGATCTCAAGAAATCAGCACCATAGGAAACACCTAAGTCTCAGAATATGCAGTGATGGAAATGTGGCATTCTAAAAAGAAACAGTGTGAGTGGCTGGAGGCTGCAGAAAGTCCACGGTGAAGAGGACACAGGGCATCTCAATGATCCTAATCCAGACCAGTAAGACAGGGCAGGCCCACGCTTTCTGCCCTCACCTCCAGGCCTCCAGGGAGCAGACGAGGAGAAACCCTTGAGGGCTTATCTAGTCAGATAAAGCAGTGAAGCCACAGCCTGTGGCCTCTGACAGATTTCTGTATGGGTGATAAGAAACCTATTTCTGGTGCCTGACATTTCTGCCTGTGCTTCCAGACAGTACCCCAGGCCAGGTGCTATACTGCCTAGGATTTCTGAGGTTCCATTATAAATGGAAGTTCCTCCTGAATGAACCTCACAAATTATCCTGTTGATAACTAACTTCTCCCTTGTCCTCTGTAACTGCCAAATATTGCTATGTAGAATGTGCTGTTTTCTATAACTTCCAAGCATTTATTCTGAATGAACAGTTTCTAAAGTTTTATTGAGCTATAATTTATGTACAATGTACAATGAACAGAAGAAAGAATTAGACCCAAAAGAGGTTCAGTGACTTGGGCTTCCCAGGTGGCGCTAATGGTAAAGAACCTGCCTGCCAGTGCAGGAGACGTGGGTCCAATTCCTGGGTCAAGGAGATCCCCTGGAGGAGGGCATAGCAACCCTCTTCAGTATTTTTGCCTGGAGAATTCCACGGACAGAGGAGCCTGGTGGGCTTCAGTCCATAGGGTTGCAAAGAGCTGAACATGACTGAAGTGACTTAGCATGCGTGTACCAAAGTCAACAGCCAAACTGCATCCAGAACTTGTTTCCAAACTGTTCATTTAATACTTTTCTAATATGTCATGTAAGTGGAGGAGACAGAGAAGAAAATGAAAGGAGAACAAAGCAAATGGAATAGGAGGTATATAAGAATATTGTTAAAGGATTTTAAAAAAAAACGCTTTTGCTTCGATACATTGCAGCTTATAGCCTGTAGCTTCCTGTCACTAAATATTTACAAGTTCTTTCTTTGTTTGAAATACTTTTTTAACACACAGAGGGTTACCCAGATGATTCACAGATCCCAAACCACAGGCTAAGCAGGCAAGGAAAACATTTCCTTCCTGAGCATGGTGCTAAGAAAATACTGAATGGACTCACAGTGCCAGAATAGATCCCTGGGGTCCATGACAGACAGATCCCAGCTGGTCATTTCTGGATGGACCATCTTTTCAATTTGGAAAGATCTTTAGGAAAAACATTTGGCATTTCCCCCCCTACAATTTAATTCAGAAAGGACTTGCATCTTTTAAAAAAGTTATTTAGCTTTAGTTCTTGTTTCTAAACCTGGAAAATGAGGTGTTAGAAAAAAATAAAAACAGTCTGGAGTTAATATGAGAAAGAAACTGGGCAATAGGATAAGGAACGAGCAACTACTAAAATGTGGAGATGGCTCAGACGCCACAACCTCTAATTCATGTGGCATGTAATCTTCTTAAGCAATGGTTAGAGATATGAAATGTGCATTTGAAGGGCTTAGAACTGTCATTAATTACTCTGCAATATCCCATCGACCAAATTCCCCTTCAAGTAAATACATGTGGCCTCCTTTGAAATTAGTGGCTGTCACTTTCAGATAACTGAAAGGAGAATTTGGTTCTGTGACCGCACAGGCACTGTGAAGACTTTGATTTACAGTTACTGAAGAAGATTTCTACCAGAAACAGTCAGCAGTAAGGAAGAAACTAAATACCTTTATTACCACTGAGTGAAGAAACACTTGTTACTGAAGACTGTTCAGGGCAAGATGCTGAGTACCACCGGAGGAAGTCCAGAAGGCATAGACAGAGCCTTGCCTCCACCTGTTCCCAAATCTTCAAGTGAGAGGCCTGACCCACATCTTTTATAACTGATTCATTCTCTCAGTTCTCAGCTTAAATATCACTTTCTGCAAATGAGATTAAGTCTTCTTGGTAGTGTACATTATATTTGTAATCGCTTGCTGAAGTCAAGTGTTTGTACACAAATGCATATGTTTCTCCATGTCCTCATCAACACTTTTCTTTCTTTTTTTTTAAATGACAGTCATCCTAATAGGTGTGAAGTGTTTCTAGTTGTGGTTTTGATTTGCATTTCTTTAATGCTTATTGGTGTTGAACATCTTTTTATGAGCTTATTGACCATTTGAATATCTTCTTTGCAGAAATGTCTGTTTAAGTTCTTTGCCCATTTTTCTAATTGGGTTGACTTTTTTTATTGTTGAGTTGAAAAACTCCTTTACACATTCTTGATGTTAATTTCTTATTGTATATATGATTTGCAAACATTGTTTTACATTCCATAGGTTACTTTTCTACTCTGTTGATAGTGTCCTTTGATACATAAAATTTTTAATTTTAATGAAGTCCAATTTATGTATTTTCTTTGGAAAATATCTTTTAACATTGGCTTTGTAAGAGTAAAAATTTTTGGACATCAGGACTCAGATTAGACATGGAGGAATTTTGTCCTATTATAGTTGAAGCAGAGCAAAATGAACAATGTAATAAATAGATGGGAAACAGTGGAACCAGTGGCTGACTTTATTTTTCTGGGCTCCAAAATCACTGCAGATAGTGATTGCAGCCATGAAATTAAAAGATGCTTGCTCCTTGGAAGGAAAGTTATGACTAACCCAGACAGCATATTAAAAAGCAGAGACATTACTTTGTCAACAAAGTTCTGTCTAGTCAAGGCTACGGTTTTTCCAGCGGTCATGTATGGATGTGAGAGTTGGACTATAAAGAAAGCTGAGTGCTGAAGAATTGATGCTTTTGAACTGTAGTGTTGGAGAAGACTCTTGAAAGTCCCTTGGGCTGCAAGGAGATCCAACCAGTCCATCCTAAAGGAGATCAGTCCTGGGTGTTCATTGGAAGGACTGATGCTGACGCTGAAACTCCAGTACTTTGGCCACCTCATGCGAAGTGTTGACTCATTGGAAAAAGACTCTGATGCTGGGAGGGATTGGGGGCAGGAAGAAAAGGGGACGACAGAGGATGGGATGGTTGGATGGCATCCCCGACTCAGTGGACATGCGTTTGGTAATGGACAGGACTCCTGGAGTTGGTAATGGACAGGGAGCCTGGTGGGCTACAGTCCACGGGGTCACAAAGAGTCAGACACGACTAAGCAACTTAACTTTAACTTTATCCTTACCTGACATTTTATACATTAAATTATTTTTCTCTATCCTCCCCTCTAGATGTGAGTACTCAGAAGTCTTAGACATTTCACTGGTCATTGTTATATCTCCTGCCGAAAGAATACTGCCTGGTACATAGTAAGCACTCAAGTAAATAATCAATATAGAGTGAGAAAATCTCAATCTTTTCTCACTGTGATACACATGATAGTGTTTTTTCAAGTAGGGCACACCCCCACAGCAGATATACAGATCAGGCAAATCCTAAAATGAATTTTCTGGCAAAAAAAAAAAAATGGAGCCATTTTCAAGACTTCAGCCTCCATGACCTCTCCTGAGTTCCAAGGACATATTTGAACACTTGCTAATCAAGGGAGAGGCAGCCAAGGAACTACCTGAGGCAAGATGAAAGGAACTGGAGAATCAAGATTAGGAGACTTGACCATCTGAGACCCTTCACACCCTCTAATCCTCTCAGTAACCCCATCCATGGCAAGTATTTTTTATAAAACTCCCATCAAATCCTCCTGGGTTGCAACACACAGTTTTTTGAGGCAGGAACCCACTGGGTCCCCCTTGCCTGACTAAGTAATGAAGTTATACTTTTCTACTTCAGCAAGTAAATAAATAAAATAGTGCCATTTTGATACAGATGGGAATGGGGTGTAGAATTTGGAAGCATTTTGCAAACAGGTGAATAATGAAATCAGCCACTTAAAGATTTCTTATAAAGCCTTCATATAGGAATATGTATAAGAAAATATCAAATTAAATTTAAAAATTTAATCTATTGGTTTTTTCTAATGTTATTTTTCTTTCATCCTGAACCTCCCTCCCATCTCCCTCCCCATCCCATCCCTCAGGGTCATCCCAGTGTACCAGCCCTGAGCACCTGTCTTATGCATTGACCCTGGACTGGCGATCTGTTTCACATATGATAATATACATGTTTCAGTGCTATATTTCGAAAAAAGAACTTTGATTTTTTTCCTAAACTTCTACTCTGAGAGGTAATATCATGTCAATTTGTTTTATCTACTAACACCAGGGCTTCCCTAGTGGCTCAGCGGTTAAAGCATCTGCCTCCAATGCGGGAGACCTGGGTTTGATCCCTGGGTCAGGAAGATTCCCTGGAGAAGGAAATGGCAACCCACTCCAGTATTCTTGTCTGGAGAATCCCATGGACGGAGGAGCCTGGTAGGCTAACTCCATGGGGTCACAAAGAGTCAGACACGATTGAGTGACTAACAACATATGAAGTACAAAATTTTAAATATATTTGTGTAGGATATAAGATTAATATAAATTAATATAAGTAGAAATCTATTATATTTAAATTATTAATGACATCATTCAAGATACTCCTATTCTTATTTTTTCTGCACTTGATAAAATAGTCCCAGAGGAATGTTAATATATCTTATCATGATTATATATATTTTCCTTTTCCCTTATGTTTCTTATGATTTTTATTGTGTGTGTGTGTTTTATTTTTGCATCTCAACTTAGCTATAACTTTCTTCTTAGAGCTTCCCTGTGACCCCCTCTCTTGGGGCTATATGCCCTTCCCCGTGTGCCCCCATGGGGTCCTGAATTTAACCCTACCAAGGCTCTTATACTGCAATTGCCTGTTCCCTCATCTCTGTCCCTGGCCCCACCCCTCGCTCCCACCGCACTTTGTTGTCCCCACCCCTGACCCAACACTCCAGCTTAGTACAAGTTTCAGAAGAGACAAGCCCCTAACTGCCTCAGTGACCATTTTATGTCTGGCACATAATGTGTGAACCAAAATTTGTTAAATTAATGAATAAGTCACATTTAAAAATAAGCCTATAAAAAGTATTGTTGAAAAGGGAAAGTGTCCTCTGCACAGATTTTTGATAGATAATAAAAACTATGGTGTGACATTTCAGGCACAGTCTCGCTCTGGGTGCCTGCAGTTTGGTGATTATGACTTTCCAGTTCTAGGAAATCATTGTACTTCTCTTGCCCTCTTCTTTATTACAGACTTGTTCATGGATAGAATTAAAAAGAAAACAGAGCTTGTGTGTTCGTGAATACACATGCCAAAATGAAATTTACAGTTCAGCTAAGAACATGGAAACATTCTTAAAGCCCTCAACAACTTATATTCAGGGAGAAAGAGGTTTTTCTAGAAAACTTGAAAAAGGCATAAAGTCACAGCTCATAAGCACTTCAGTAAATGATAATTGTCACTATTTTGAATATCAGCAAGGCACTCACTGCAGCATGTGGCTTTGAGAAGGTAGTTTCAGGTTAGATACAATTTCCAGTTTTATAGTTCTCTCCCCTATCTCTCCCACTTAAGAAAACATATCTTGGGGACCTTCAGGATGGTGGAAGAGTAAGATGTGGGGATCACCTTCCTCCCCACAAATACATCAGAAATACATCTTCATATGGAACAACTCCTACAGAACACCAGGAAAGCACATCCAAGGCAATAAAGCAAGAAATGGATTATTTAATGATTAACCCTAAGTCTTCCTTAACTTATACATAAAATATAAATCATTCACACACTTGGTATTTTAATTTTAGCTGTAATGATTTATTTGTACTGTGTGGGCATGCCAGGCCACTTTACTCATGTCCAACTCTTTGTGATCCTATGGACTAGAACCCTCCCCATCCCATCCCTCAGGGTCATCCCAGTGTACCAGCCCTGAGCACCTGTCTCATGCATTGACCCTGGACTGGCGATCTGTTTCACATATGATAATATACATGTTTCAGTGCTATATTTCGAAAAAAGAACTTTGATTTTTTTCCTAAACTTCTACTCTGAGAGGTAATATCATGTCAATTTGTTTTATCTACTAACACCAGGGCTTCCCTAGTGGCTCAGCGGTTAAAGCATCTGCCTCCAATGCGGGAGACCTGGGTTTGATCCCTGGGTCAGGAAGATTCCCTGGAGAAGGAAATGGCAACCCACTCCAGTATTCTTGTCTGGAGAATCCCATGGACGGAGGAGCCTGGTAGGCTAACTCCATGGGGTCACAAAGAGTCAGACACGATTGAGTGACTAACAACATATGAAGTACAAAATTTTAAATATATTTGTGTAGGATATAAGATTAATATAAATTAATATAAGTAGAAATCTATTATATTTAAATTATTAATGACATCATTCAAGATACTCCTATTCTTATTTTTTCTGCACTTGATAAAATAGTCCCAGAGGAATGTTAATATATCTTATCATGATTATATATATTTTCCTTTTCCCTTATGTTTCTTATGATTTTTATTGTGTGTGTGTGTTTTATTTTTGCATCTCAACTTAGTTATAACTTTCTTCTTAGAGCTTCCCTGTGACCCCCTCTCTTGGGGCTATATGCCCTTCCCCGTGTGCCCCCATGGGGTCCTGAATTTAACCCTACCAAGGCTCTTATACTGCAATTGCCTGTTCCCTCATCTCTGTCCCTGGCCCCACCCCTCGCTCCCACCGCACTTTGTTGTCCCCACCCCTGACCCAACACTCCAGCTTAGTACAAGTTTCAGAAGAGACAAGCCCCTAACTGCCTCAGTGACCATTTTATGTCTGGCACATAATGTGTGAACCAAAATTTGTTAAATTAATGAATAAGTCACATTTAAAAATAAGCCTATAAAAAGTATTGTTGAAAAGGGAAAGTGTCCTCTGCACAGATTTTTGATAGATAATAAAAACTATGGTGTGACATTTCAGGCACAGTCTCGCTCTGGGTGCCTGCAGTTTGGTGATTATGACTTTCCAGTTCTAGGAAATCATTGTACTTCTCTTGCCCTCTTCTTTATTACAGACTTGTTCATGGATAGAATTAAAAAGAAAACAGAGCTTGTGTGTTCGTGAATACACATGCCAAAATGAAATTTACAGTTCAGCTAAGAACATGGAAACATTCTTAAAGCCCTCAACAACTTATATTCAGGGAGAAAGAGGTTTTTCTAGAAAACTTGAAAAAGGCATAAAGTCACAGCTCATAAGCACTTCAGTAAATGATAATTGTCACTATTTTGAATATCAGCAAGGCACTCACTGCAGCATGTGGCTTTGAGAAGGTAGTTTCAGGTTAGATACAATTTCCAGTTTTATAGTTCTCTCCCCTATCTCTCCCACTTAAGAAAACATATCTTGGGGACCTTCAGGATGGTGGAAGAGTAAGATGTGGGGATCACCTTCCTCCCCACAAATACATCAGAAATACATCTTCATATGGAACAACTCCTACAGAACACCAGGAAAGCACATCCAAGGCAATAAAGCAAGAAATGGATTATTTAATGATTAACCCTAAGTCTTCCTTAACTTATACATAAAATATAAATCATTCACACACTTGGTATTTTAATTTTAGCTGTAATGATTTATTTGTACTGTGTGGGCATGCCAGGCCACTTTACTCATGTCCAACTCTTTGTGATCCTATGGACTAGAGCCTGCCAGGCTCCTCTGTCCATGGGATTCTCCAGGCAAGAACACTGGAGTGGGTTGCCATTCCCTTCTCCAGGGGATCTTTCCGACCCAAGGATGGAACCTGCATCTCTTCCATCTCCTGCATTGGCAGGCTGGTTCTTTACCACTAGCGCTATGCTGTGCTGTAATTGAGAGGTAATCCCATCAATTATGACTTGAGAAACTGAGATCAAGAACTGTAGCTCTTCACATTTTTGACTGGGGACAGCTCAGACAGGGCCAAAGTTTCTACAGTGTGTATATTCCACTCAATTCTACTTTCCAGAGGAAAAAAACCCAATGAATACAAAGACTACAAAAACAAAAATTTGAAAATATTAGTTAAATCAAGGATAATAACAGTTGAAAAGCATAATCAACTTAAGGCAGAATCTGTGATGCACTGATAACAAAACCCCTTCCCAAATAAGTCACAGAGTCCACCCACCTGCCTGCATCTGTGTGCACCCAAGGGGAGTTTGCAATGTTGAGAAGTATTCCACATGACCAGGCTGTCTTAGCGGAATATGCAATCTAGTCTAGAATTCTCCAGTGGGATATCTGACAAACTCAATAAAAATATGAACACCTAATTTTAGACACCTTTAATAAACTCACTTATTTACTATTAGGTAGGCCAAAGTATGTAATAGTGAAACGCAAGGAACTCTAGAATAGAAAGGTCTTACGTTGTTTGATTAATTCATTCAATGCCCATCAGATGAATCTTTTCAGATCTTCAGTGGACAACAAAGAACACCCGAGAAACACTGGAGTAAGACAATAACCTAATCAAGTATTCATTTTATCAATAGCTTCCAGTATGTGCCTAATACAATTAACTGCTGTGAGAGGGGTATAAAAATATGAACAGGCCCTTATAATCTTAAGTGCTCAATAAATATTTAGAAAGATCATGTATTATATATTAAAAGTCAAAGCAACATATATGAGTAGTGTTGTTAGACAAAATGAAGATGCTCTTGTGCAGGGCTGAGAATAAATCCAATGCTGTCAACGCTCTGGTCTCAAGATTTGTTTTACTGCATCAAAAACCTGACAACCTGTATCAGCAAGTCACCCACGAACACATGCAAGATAAACTACAATGGAAATAGTATCTTGGAAACCAAGTATGAGTCTGTGATAATAAAATAAGCCCAAAGCCTAGGTTTCCAGTTTATTTGGCAATAAATGTGAATATACATGAGACATAATTCTATAATATGCTCAAGGCTTGAGAATATATGCATCAGTTAATGAGTTCCTATAAAACACTATACTATGAGATTTGATTCAGTCTTTTAAATCTTCTACACCTGCTGCAAAAATAGCTGCTATAAAAGAAAATCAGACACAGTGAATAATTCACAACATGAATGCTCTTGTGCACGTGGGAGTTAAGTGGTGTTTTCCTTTGTCTCATTTTATATGGTGAAACCTGCAGTAATAACCTAGACTGCTTTCTAAAATGGAAAACTGAGGATTCTAAACCAGCAACAGGGCTGATGTGAACTTGCTGGCTGCCTGGGAGCATTACCAAAAGATTCAGGGGCCTGCCACAGGTTTTCTCTGAATTCATTTCCTTTTGTTTTCTTTTCTCTGTGCAGGCTATAAACAGATTATAAATTGTGTGACACCACTGAACCTGAGAAAATACAAGGCTGAACCACAGCATACAAGAGTTTTCTTTTTTTCAACCAAAAACTGCTTAACCTGACCTTGATGCCGATGAAGTCTACTTAATAGACTTCATCTATTAACTATTTTTTCAGAGAACACTGAATTTTGAAGGACCAGGGAACAAAAGTAGGGAACACATGAATGGTTATATGAGTTATGTTTTACATGTGTGTATATAAAGATGTTTTGAGATTTGGGGAACCATACAGACCTGGAGAGAAAGAGTGTCCCTTTCAGTTCAGTTCAGTTCAGTCGCTCAGTCATGTCCAACTCTTTGCGACCCCATGAATCAGAACGCCAGGCCTCCCTGTCCATCACCAACTCCTGGAGTTCACTCAGACTCACGTCCATCAAGTCAGTGATGCCATCCAGCCGTCTCATCCTCTGTCGTCCCCTTTTCCTCCTGCCCCCAATCCCTCCCAGCATCAGAGTCTTTTCCAATGAGTCAGCTCTGAGGTGGCCCCTTTCAGGACTAGCTAATTTCTACATAAAACATCTTACCCATAAACACAACTTCCACATGCAAACTAACCAATCCTGAGTCCATATCCTCCAGCCAATATTTCCTTTCTCCTAAATCATCCCAGGGCCAACTGCAGGGGCTACAACCACCCTGTAGCCAAATGCCCCCCAGAATTAGTCAGACTAGCCCATTTTAACTGTTTACTCTGCCTTGTCATGTCTTTTCTGCTGAAACCCCAATAAAGGCTCTGGCCTAGGCTTTTCTCTGGCTCCTTTCTGCCTCCTTTCAAACCTGGTCCCCCTGTATGGCCCTGTGTGGCATGGCATGGCCACTCCTTTCAGGAAATGCAAGTAATAAGTTCTTCTTCAGCGGTATCGGCATCTCCATGTCATCACCCAGTCACCTTGGTGAATTTGTGCTTGTTTTATTTATTTATTTTTTGGGTCAGATTAAGTTATTTATTTGCTTATTTTTTACAATATAAATTTATTTCTTTTAATTGGAGGCTAATTACTTTATAATATTGTGGTGGTTTTTGCCATACACTGACATGAATCAGCCACGGGTGTACATGTGTTCCCCAACCTGAACCCCCCTCCCACCTCCCTCCCCATCCCATCCCTCAGGGTCATCCCAGTGCACCAGCCCTGAGCACCTTGCCTCATGCATTGAACCTGGACTGGAGATTCATTTCACATATGACCATTTACGTGTTTCAATGCCATTCTCCCAAATGGCATTGTGCTTGTTTTAGAGCACAAATGAGATAATGAAATGTTGTCATTTTAGAAACATAGAAGTTTGACTTTAAGTCTAGCTCAGAGACAATCTACTTTTACAGAATTATCATGAGTGAGTATAACACACAGCCCACGATGGTAGCCAGGCACTCTCCTCTTCTCTGCCTTACTTCCAACGCAGCACAGGGATGCCTCAGGAAGCACACACTGTTGCTGACTTTCCATCATGACACTATAGCCCTGGAAACGCGTGTGACCTCCTGAGGAAAGCAGGAATGACCTGCAGGGGAAGTGAAACAGAGAGCCCTGCTCTCCTGGTTCCCCTAGTGCAGAGCAACAGCACCGGTGGCGCTGGTGACTGTGGACGCTTGTTGCTACTGCCTGCCTGACTCTCTGCCCCAGCGTTTTACATGCATCGTCTCATTGAAACCGCACAAGACTCTGAGGAAAGGGCTACTATTACCCTGTTTCAGATGTGAGAATTCACAGGTAAAAGTCACTGGTCCAGGGTCTCATTCCCGGTAACTGGTGACCTGCCACTAAACAGATCAAGTCTAAATCCATAGCCTGTGCTCTAAACTCCCACACTGTGTTGCATCTGCCAAAGCCAGATGAGGCTCCTTCTTCCCCATAATACAGAATCAATAGCACAATTCCTTTGCTAGTGAAGTGTCAGTCTGAAAACCTCAATCCCTACTTGGCATGTCCAACTGGCTGGTGGATGGTGCCAGGTTGCCTTCCAAACCAAACATATTTTTGATAGATATTCAGAATCAGGGCCAATGTCGGGCAATGTTGTGAAATAGGCGAACCTCTTGATTTCTGGTGATTGCTCTTCCTGGAATTCAGTGTCCTCTTTGCTGCTGCAGATGACCCCGATGAGTCTACTCCCAATACTGTCTCCTGTGGTCTGTGCCTTGGACCCCAAATCACTTCTTTGTCAGAATTCCCTTTCCTTCTGTTTTTCAAATCCGTCAAGGGTTCTGGATGCAAGTGGGCCAGGCTTCTTATTCTACTTGTATGGTTTTAAGCTATGTAACCTTGATCCCTGCTTCTCTCATTTGTAAAACAGCCATAGGAGTATAAACTTCTTTAGGCTTTTTTATAAGGATAAAAATGACATATCATGATGTGTGCTTTGTCAAGACCAATTCTTAACATGTAGTTGGTGCTCCATGATAGTTTAGTCATAAGGAATAATTCCCCAATTTTCATACATGCTATTTGAATATAACACTAAATAAAGAACACTAAATTCTAGAGCCACAGAAGGGTTACCTCTTTACATTATGGACACATTTCACAAATATGGCTTGATAAAGCAGTCATGAAAGTAAGTACTTGTCTAGCACACTGCTAGGAATTCAGAAGAAATCCAGGAAGTTTTGATACAACTAGACAGTAAAATAAATTAAAATTAAGCAATGGCTCTAATAAGAGAATGCAGTCTGCTTTACAATGTTGCCACATATTTGCAGTTCTCATGTCAGGAAACTCTAGAAAGAGTGTTTTGAAATAAGTTTTGCAGAAATGATACAGGGAAAAAGCAGAAAGCCAAGCATCACAAGACTGAAGTCCTCACCTCTGCTTCACCACTTGTTGGCCATATAATCTTGGAAACGTCGCTTGACCTTTATGGATGTCAGTTTTTTCCTCTGTAAAATGAGTGTTGGATCAGACAGTTCCTGAGGTTTCTGGCTGTTGTACTATTCTATGAGTCAATGAGACTGACTCCACCGTTTTCCCTCCCCTCGTTCTCCGGAGATACTGTTGCCACAATAATTGCTGCTGCCCCCAAGTAACATCACGTACAGGAATCCCAGGCACTGTGACCATGAATTCTAATTCCTCTTTGATCACACCATTGTTGAATGACCTTGGGCAGGGCACCTAACTTCAGCTAACTGCCCCAGATGCCTCATGAGACAAAAACCTCCAGGGATTCGTGGGACAAATTTTCAACTCCTTACATTCCACAAGCTGCCCTCCAAATGCCTATATAGTGCTTAACTTGGGACCACTCACGACAAACCATGAAACTAAGCTTGTTTCCTGAATAATTCTCAGTCATAGTGTGCCCCTGCCATCAATATGGAAGCCTGTCTCTCCTAGTCAAATCCTGACGATCTTTCAGCAGGGGCCCAAATTTGAGCGAAAATTTTAAATGCTGAAAAATCTATCAAATTTGTGACAAACCCTAGGCTGGGAAGGAGAGCAGATATAGTCATACATTAAATAATAGAACTGCCATGATTCCAACAGGTTGAAACAAAGAATGGAAACCAAGGAGAATTAATGCAAACTTCCAGTAATTATTTTTGAGTATGTATGTCTTATAATAGGATTAGCACTATAATCCCTGCCCTAAATTTAACAGATAAATTTAATAGATAAGCATTTCTGTTGATGATGATGGTGATAATGATAGCTGCCTTTCATTGTGCAAATATTATGTATGAGGCATTATGCTCAGGGCATTACCTGCCATGTCCATCAGAATGCTTTCAGCTATGAGTACCTAACCAAAATATGCTTAAGCAGTAGGGGTTTCCTATCTCATAGCCATTGGTGAGGAGTGGCTGGTTCCAGGGTTGGCTGAGCAGCAAAACAACATCCTGGAGGATCCCTCCTCCAACACTGACATTCTAGGCATGCAGGCAACATCTCCTCTTGTGGTTGCACGACTAAAATGATACCAGATATACCAGATGCCACATACAAATCTCAAAATCTAGAAAAGTACACCTCCTACTTGTCTCTTTTTATTGGTTGGGAAGCTCTACCCCAGAAGGTCTGTACAGAATATCCCCACATCACATTGTCCAGGATCAAATGACTTACAGAAACTTAAACCAATCAGTGACAAGAGGAATGAGACTGCCAGTATCATCTTAGGTCAATCACAACGGTTCAGTTTCCTTGAACGCACAGAACACAGCCTACTCAAACAAAACTGGGCTCTACAGGTGAAGAAGAGGAGGACAGCTGGAAAATGGCAATCAAGTAGATAAGCGGCAGTGTCTTCTACACATACACTATTGTTTTAATAAATCATCTTCTAAGGAGTCATTACCTCATTTTATAGATGAGGAAACCGACGCTCAGAGAAGTCAAGTGACGTGCCCACAGTCACACAACTAAGTGTTGGAAAATCCTGTATTTCTAACACCATGTTGATGGTTCTGAAATTTTGTACATGTAAGAAATACCAGCACAGATTATTAGTAAAAAAGTAGATTACCAGGCACCACATTCAGAGATTCTGATCCCATAGTCTAGGGTAGAGCCCTCATTCTTCATTTTTAACAAATAATCCTAGGTAACTGGGTGGTGATTGTCTATGAACTATATTTCATGGAAGATCACAGGATTAACTATCATTTCGGCAGAAGTCTGATTTCTTTTTTTTAAACTTGATTTTCTGGAAGCCTCATTATCTCTAAAGCCACCCTCCTTTCTTATGCACCACCATAGAAATACCTCACTGAATTTTCTCTATAATCTACCTACGTTAAACTCTATGTATATCTAGGTCTGGCCCCCCTAATTTAAAAAGTATACAGATAAAACATCACACGAGGGGAACAAATTTCAAGAAGAATCAAAATAGATCTTCTAAGTAGCCACTGAAGAATTTAGGAAGATTTGGAGTCGAATATAGTCAACTGTCTGGGGTAGGAAAACTGAGAAAGTCATCATAAACCTTCAAATATTGACTAGGCTGGCACATATAAAATTTGTGCAGAGGTAGAATCAATGATGGGAAATTATGAGGAGGCTTATTCTGTTTTATTTTAAGAAAGAACAATCTAATAATTAACACTGTGCAGCAATGCAAAGAGCTCTTTGTCTCACAAAGTATTCTGAATGCATGCGAGCAGAGGCTGGTGGACCCAGTGTCACCACCAATATTGTAGAAGAGTTTCCTCAACTGAAAATGTGCAGATGACTTCTAACTCCAATCACATCCTCTGCAAACTGACCTGTGTTAGTTTTATACTATTGTCATTTCTTCTGAATGCCTTGGGATACAGTTTAATTTGTTTTCATTTTATTAATATTAATTTGACTAACACATTTAATAGATTATTTTGTTAACACTACATATCAATAGTAATATCACACATTAATCTATAAATATATTAACATAATTTTAATTTTCTCTAATTTAATTTCTCAATATAGAATTTATTTAAAATATTCAATTATTAATTTCTTAAAGTTTAAGTTTCTATTTTCATTTTTAAGTGTCCTGTTTTCCTAAGTTGATGTGACATGTCTGAGTCGTCTTTGTTTCTTTGTGGCATCTAACTCGTTACCATGCTCATTATAAGTACTTAATACATAGTTGGCAAATGAAAAAGGGTAGTCTAGAGTGATGGGTAAGCACATTCAGATTATAATATTTCATAAGATGAGTAGATAACTTTTAGTACTTCTGTCTTGCTTACTACCATTCTTCCCTCTCTGGACACTGGGAATGGTGGTCATATATGCAATATGTAGCCTTCTTTCTGGCCGTTCATGATTGAGCCAGAAGTTAACACATGATTCAAGCTGAGACTATAAGATTGGGTAGCTGTAAGGATGGTTTACTGAAAAACAATGAAGTAGATGAGAATATATTCTATGAAGGTATAATAAAAATGCACTTGAATTAATATCACTTTCTATATAGTTATATCTGATGTACAATTTTTAAAAATGTTTCTATTTTTGATTGATTTTGGCCAGATCATGTGGCCTGTGAGATCTCAGTTCCCCCATCAGGGACTGGTCCTGGGCCATGGCCGTGAAAGCACTGTCTTCCCACTGGACCACTAGGGAACTCCCTTGATGTACAATCTGAAATGCAATTAGGGTCATTCGTTTCTGTTTATACTCAAGTTTAATGTTTGCCTTTTTTTTCCCCCTTTGGAATTAATTTTACTTTTCAAATACGTATAATTTTTACATGATTCAAAAGTCAGAACTATAAAAAGATAAACTCAGAAATCTTACTTCCATTCCTATCCTTCCTACTCATTGCTTGTAACCCTCCTGTTGTTGTTTTAGTTGCTAAGCTGTGTCTGACCTTATGCGACCCCATGAACTGTATAACCTACCAGGCTCCTCTGTCCATGGGATTTCCCAGGCAAGAATACTGGAGTTGGTTGCCATTTCCTTCACCAAGGGATCTTCCTGACCCAGAGATAGAACCCGTGTCTCTGGCTTTGCTGGAGGATTCTTTACCCGCTAAGCCACAAGGGAAAGCCAACAATCCTCCTGGGTGGCTATTTTATGAGCTTGTAGATGATCTTTAATATATATTTTTTGCAAATATAAAAAATGTTTTCCATTTCTTATTATTGTTATGAATTTTGAAATTTCAGAAATTTTATATTTTGACCGCAGTGCTTTCCTTTATATTAATATTTTGTTTTTTTAAAGCAAAAGGTCATGATTCCCTTTTTCCTTGCATGGATTTCTAAATTGCTTTAGACTTTTAACTGACATCTTTTGACTCCCACTTATATTGGGCATTACCTGCATGCCTACCAGTGGTCTTATTTTACTTGCCCTTTATCTTCTCCAATGTTTTTAGCTGCATTATTTCCAATTTGTCAGAATGTTTAATATTTACACGCTACTCATCCACTTTTCCCCTATTTGTACTTAAGTCTTAGAGTTATGTTTAAGTATAATCAAGACTGTTTCCCTAGTCTTCTCTTGACAAGATACAGGTGATTGTCCAGGAGATTTCTTAGGGTGGGACCATAATCATATATATTCTGATTTCTTGCATCTTTAAAACTATCTGCCTACAGTCGTGATATTTAAAGGACTTCAGGGCTAGATAACACAGCCTTGTTTTTAAAAGTGGAAGTGGAAACACTTTGAGTAATCAACAACCAGGGATTGTGTAAATAGATTATGCTCAGTCAGATAATTGAATCCTGGCCTATACAGCCATTGTGCATGCTACAACCACTGTGGAAAAATATAAAATGATATATAAAACCTAGCATGATCCTTGGTGGTCCAGTGGCTAAGACTCTGTACTCCCAATGCAGGGGACCCAGGTTCATTCCCAGGTCAAGGGAAGAGATCCCACATGCCTCAACTAAGACCCGGTGCAGTCAAATGAATACCTATGTAAATAAGTACACAATAAAGTGTCAGGATACTACAAATGTGTGTGCATGTATGTTCAGCAAAAAGCAGGTTGTGACACACACAAAAGTAAGGAGTAATTTCCTCTGAAGAATATGATATTAAGAATGATTTTTAAAAACTAGGCAAAGAGTGAAAATTTCAAAGTTTATTTTTAACATGTTGGTTTTAATCAATATCACAGGATGCAGCATACCAAGGAGAGAGCAGAATGATCTAATTAGCAAGTTCGGAACAGCCTAGGCCAGTTTCAGCACCCTCCTGTGCCAGGTAATCAATCAATGTTGGCTGGCGATGAAGAAACTAGAATTAGTCACTCGCAGGCAGAGTCATTTTAAGCAATAGCATTAACTTTTTTGAATCCATCTCCTGTCTTCCAGGGTTGTGCTGAAGATGAAATGAAGTAGTATGTATGTAAAACTGCAAGTCTTTGGCCTGGCATATAGTAAGTACACCTATCACTTCTTCTAAGAGAGGAAGACAGGATTAGTACCACCTCAGTTCAGTTCAGTTCAGTCGCTCAGTCGTGTCAGATTCTCTGCGACCCCATGAATAGCAGCACGCCAGGCCTCCCCTGTCCATCACCATCTCCCGGAGTTCACTCAGACTCACGTCCATCGAGTCCGTGATGCCATCCGGCCATCTCATCCTCGGTCGTCCCCTTCTCCTCCTGCCCCCAATCCCTCCCAGCATCAGAGTCTTTTCCAGTGAGTCAACTCTTCGCATGAGGTGGCCAAAGTACTGGAGTTTCAGCTTTAGCATCAGTCCTTCCAAAGAAATCCCAGGGCTGATCTCCTTCAGAATGGACTGGTTGGATCTCCTTGAAACCAAGGGACCCT
>SJYX01000929.1:278841-301337 GCA_006410675.1 Oreotragus oreotragus
CATTCCAAGGCCAAATTTGCCTGTTACTCCAGGTGTTTCTTGACTTCCTACTTTAGCATTCCAGACCCCTATAATGAAAAGGACATCTTTTTTGGGTGTTAGTTCTAAAAGGACTTGTAGGTCTTCATAATGGGGAAGGCAATGGCACCCCACCCCAGTACTCTTGCCTGGAAAATCCAATGGACGGAGTAGCCTGGTGGGCTGCAGTCCATGGGGTTGCTAACAGTTGGACAGACTGAGCGACTTCACTTTCACTTTTCTCTTTCATGCATTGGAGAAGGAAATGGCAACCCACTCCAGTATTCTTGCCTGGAGAATCCCAGGGATGGGGGAGCCTGGTGGGCTGCCGTCTATGGGGTCACACAGAGTCAGACACGACTGAAGTGACTTAGCAGCAGCAGCAGCAGGTCTTCATAAAACCTTTCAACTTCAGTTTCTTCAGCGTTACTGGTTGGGGCATAGACTTGGATAACTGATATTGAATGGTTTGCCTTGGAGACGAACAGAGATCATTCTGTCGTTTTTGAGATTGCATCCAAGTACTGCATTTCGGACTCTTTTGTTGACCATGATGGCTACTCCATTTCTTCTGAGGGATTCCTGCCCGCAGTAGTAGATATAATGGTCATCTGTGTTAAATTCACCCATTCCAGTCCATTTTAGTTTGCTGATTCCTAGAATGTTGACATTCAGTTTTGCCATCTCTTGTTTGAGTACCACCTACTTCCAGATAACTAATAGGGATATATTCTTATGCTTCCCTGGTGGCTCAGAGGTAAGCCTCTGCCTGGAGTGTGGGAGACCTGGGTTCAATCCTTGGGTTGGGAAGATCCCCTGGAGAAGGAAATGGCAACCCACTCCAGTACTCTTGCCTGGAGAATCCCATGGAGGGAGGAGCCGGTAGGCTACAGTCCATGGGGTCGCAAAGAGTACAGCTTTAGTTATTTTGAAGAATAGATATACATTTTATCTATAAAAATAGATAAAATGAGCAGAAAGCCAGTAAAAAGAGCCTCAGGCAGCCCATAAGGGTGTTATAGAAAAACACAAGAGGGAGAAGAAAACAGACATATAGAGAGAAAAAGCAAGACGGAAGAGGTTTAGAGATCATCAGAATCTATAATTCTTAGGGCTTCTACTTGCCTATGAGTAAGAGTGGAGGAAATCTATGCCCCTAAATTGTAACTGTGCTGTTATAATAAAAAGAAAGAGAGTATACATCTGCTTCTTTCATTGTTGTTATCTACTCACTAAGTCATGTCCGACTCTTTTGTGACCCCATGGACTGTAGCGTGCCAGGCTCCTCTGTCCATAGGATTTCCCAGGCAAGAATACTGGAGTGGGTTGCCATTTCCTTCTCTGGGGATTTTCCTTACCCAGGGATCAAACCCGAGTCTCCTGCATTGGCAGGCGGATTCTTTACCACTGTGCCACCAGGGAAGCTGCACCTTTAAGTTGCAGGGAAGCTGCTTCTTTAAGTAACTGTTAAAGGATACTAAACTCATCACTGGTCTTATAATAGCTGTCCCCTCAATAGGGCTGACTACAGATGCACCCCAGAGTAATTGAATAAGAATCTGAATGTGGAATGTCAGGCCTAGAATGTTTTAAAAGCATTTCTTTAAGTAATTCTGACAACTGGCCAAGTTTTGCTGGCCTGTACAAGGGACCACCACCTCTTCCATCTACAAAGACAGTCCCAGAGCAATTACTCCCTGAGCCCCTTTCTCTCATAAGAGTCTTTCTGTGGAGATGAACTGTATGTGCGCTCCTACAGGTACCTCACCCTCTCTGAAGGTGCCCTCAGTGAAAGCAGTGGTCACTTAATTCTCCCCAACAGCAATGACCTTGTGCTTCTTCCATTCCATGACCAAAGACAAGACTTAGAGAGGGACTTCCCTTGTGGTCCAACGGCTAAGACTGTGCACTCCCAATGCAAGGAGTCTGGGTTCAATCCCTCGCCAGGGCGCTAGATCCCACATGCTGCAACTCAGAGTTCCCACACCACAAAGGAAGGTTCAGCATGCCGCAACTAGGCCTGGTGCAGCCAAAGAAATAAATAATGATTTTTAAAAAAGGTTTTTTAAAAAAGGACTTACAGAAAAACTACCCCTTGATCTTAAACTCATGTTAAAATATCAACCAATAATCTGATTCTCCCTGAGGATGGAGTCTGATGAGTAGAGAAGACAAAAAGCATAACTTCACGTGGGGAAAGAAAATGGAAGCCTGAAGCATCGCAAAGACATTTGTTTCTGTTCTGTCCCCTCTCTCTGTTTGGTCCAAGTCATCTGGGAAAGCCAGAAATGAGTACAAATTCTACTTGATATGCTGATTATTTGAAAAGTTTTGCTCATTTCTTCTTGACCTCTTTTTGGTCCCCAATTTCTAGAAGAGTCAAAATAAGATAATCATTGGACAGTGAGGTAATATTGTACTTGAACTGCTGAGAAACCAATCAGCACTCCTTGCTGAGTTAATGTGTCATCCAATTTTGAGTGTTACATTGTATTGATTTAATCTTAATATGCTAAATATCATATTAAGTAAGGGCATGCAAAGATAAAGATTAGAATGGGAGCATTCTTAAAAATATTCACATTATAAAGTGTAAGGGAAAATATTTTAGGCCACAAGTCTTAGTACACTTCAGTATTTCCCATTCTATCTGCCATTACATCCCTGGGGTACCCACTCTCTTGCAGTGCCAAACAGTTCTCCTTGTCCATATATGCCAGACATTTTCACTCTTCCTGTCTTGGCTTATCCTATTCCTAAGGACCTTTTCTTACGAATAATTTTCTGGGGACCTTTTCCACAGAAAGGATTTATACTTATTTGACTCTAAATTAATATTCAAGTCCCCAAATTGCAATGTAAAAACCTGGTTTTCATTATTTTCAGCCCAAAGTACAACACTATTTATAAAACTAATAAAATAGGAAAATCACTTTCAAATTTTCTCTGACAAGTTTCCAGAAACTTTTGTTGACAGACAAAACTGCTTAGACAATCAGTTCTATTTATAAATGTTATCAATTAAACAGTCAATTTCAAACTGCATTTATAAATGTAATATACTCAAACTAATTTTTATGTGCCTCCAATATTTTACAGGACTGATTTATGACAAATGAAAGCTTCTCTAGCATTTAAAGCTCTCTTGTTGCAACTCTAATCAAATAAACCTAAAAATAAAATAAATTGAGTTCTCAAATATTCCAATCCAGTTCTGTTTACAAACTCAGTCAACATCTTATATACCTTTCAACTTAGAATCTCAAGGTTAAAATGTTACCCATTTTATATTGAAATCACAACGACAGGCTTTCAGGATCCAAGAATGCGACATTCTCTTGAAATAGCAAACATACTGGCCCTTTTTAGCAAAGTTTAATTTGGGTAGATGGAATTCAGCAACCCCTAGTCTGGTCTGGATTCAACTAATCTCTTTACTGCCTGATTGAATTCTGCATTCTTTTCATATTCTTTTTGTTGAGCTCTGTCCACAAAAGCCCCCATCTGTCTAAAAACCACCAGCCTTCCTTTATTTAGTCCAAAATTTAACTGAATTATAGCTTTTCCTTAAGGTTGATGTGCTAAATCCTAAAAATCCCTTAGAAATACACATAAACTAAGTTGGATGGAAATCACATCACCGCTTTCATCCTTGTAACACCACCATCACCACACAGACACGTTGGTTTAGATTATTCAAGAAGCAC
The DNA here is from genome assembly GCA_006410675.1 of Oreotragus oreotragus. Taxonomy (NCBI): domain Eukaryota; kingdom Metazoa; phylum Chordata; class Mammalia; order Artiodactyla; family Bovidae; genus Oreotragus; species Oreotragus oreotragus. The sequence continues at coordinate 282,567 of SJYX01000929.1, forward strand.
GGTGAGGCAATAGGTGATTAGGCAATGAGTTTCAATGTCTTTAAAAAATTTTTTTTTGTTGATATTTGTCTAGAATGCTCTGTGAAAAGAACAGAGATCTTTTATTGTATGAAGTGTTTGAAAGGCTTGTCTCCAAGGCAGTTATAAACTGGACATTGCTAGGAGAAATTCTGTTGTGTGAAGACGGTTAGAGCTGGAAGGCATTTGATGACATATTTGGTTCAGCCCCATGCTACACAAAGAAAACTGAACTTCAGAGAAAGGGGACAAGAAAGGGAGGGGGGCGCTCCTTTACTGAACAACCTCTGTTTCAGGCACTGTTCAAGTGCAGCTTCAGTTGAGATGCACACAGTGGCACTTGAGAGTCCTTTCCTACTCTCGTTCACCCTCAGACATGCTATAGCTGTTCCCATGTTCCTCCGTACACCCATCTCCTTATCTTGCATCAGTGTGGCCTCCCGCTCCGTTAAATCAACAGCAGTAGTTAGCATTTCACTACTTCAAACTTCTAACCACACTTGAGAGTCCTTTCCTACTCTCGTTCACCCTCAGACATGCTATAGCTGTTCCCATGTTCCTCCGTACACCCATCTCCTTATCTTGCATCAGTGTGGCCTCCCGCTCCATTAAATCAACAGCAGTAGTTAGCATTTCACTACTTCAAACTTCTAACCCAGCCTTGCATGTACCCCCAATACCTTGTAAACAGAAGTCAAATTTTGAAGGAAAGGGAGATGAATAAGAAGAGACTCTCTTGCCAGAAATTTAGAGAAGGGCAAGGAGTGAAACTGGACAGAAGCTGGGGTAGGGATGCAGGGTCAAGGGAAGGATAGGGAACTGAGCAATTAGACCGAGTTCACAGGGAAAAGGAAGAGGGTGCAGATCCACGGCAGAGAGGGGACAACTGACAGAGCAGGACCTGGAGAAGCAGGGGGGCAGTGAGGGACACAGGTAGATGGCATCTGAAGGAAGGAGAGATGCTTCATTCTCCAAGCCAGGAGGAAAGAAGGTAGAGCTGGGACCCAACACTGCTGAGGCTGTTGACGAGAAAACAGTTCAGGGACTTTTCTGGTGTCCAGTGGCCAAGACTCCACGCTCCCAATACAGGGGGTCTGGGTTCTATCCCTGGTCAGGGAAGTAGATCCCACATGAGACAACCAAAGGTCCCACATGAGACAACCAAAGGTCCCACATGCCACAACTAAGACAGGTACAGCCCAAAAAAAAAAAAGTTAAAAAATTATCACCCTAGGATCAGGCTTAAGTGAGGAGAAGCATACAGACAGGGTGAACATGGTGCTCTGGGTGCTGAACCCCTTCACGAGCTATCTAATGGGGTGAGGGAATGAATGAGCTAGAAGGATGTCGGCAACCGCGACTTTGAGGCAGGGCCCTTCTGAGTGATGACACGGCAGGTTAGGGCTGCTGAGGACAGACATGGTGAAGCAGAGGCCACGTAAGAAGCACAGAGACCATGCCTCTGACCCCCAGCTGCAGGGGCCCTTCCTTACCTCACGCTCCGCTTCAAACCCAGTGCTCCTGGGTGAGGTGCTGAGATAGTGGAAAGGACAACACACTGGATTTATCAGTAGTGACAGTGACAGTCAATGAACCTGAAAGGGACACAGATTCTACTCAGTGCATATAAATGCTCATGTTCCTGTGCCCTTTCTTCAGATCTCGTCGGGATGATTCCAAGCAGCAGGCCTGGGAGGTCACCCTGGCAATCCTCAAGGTACTCGCAGATCCTCTCTCTATCTGCAACAGACCACAGCGCAGATGAGAGCAACCTTTCAGTTCCTGGGCTGTTCCCCCTGTAATTTAGAAGTCCAGACAGTTACTCAGGAAAACAGGAAGAAAAACTCAGGGGCCCATTTAAAATCAAGTTCAGTGTGGGGTCTCCAACTTCCTAGAGGAAGCTGAGTCAAAGCTGCTAGTTAGAACTCGCTACTTTCAAACCAGTTCACCGGGTTCACTCCACTCACTCCTGTCTGGACTCAGAAAGGAAGTCTTTTCCCCATTTAGGAGCTTTCCTTTAGCTCCTTATTCCGAAGTCCATAAAGGAAGACAGCAGAAAAGACTGGCCTGAGCTCAAGAAGCAGAGATGAAAACCAGACCTTTATTCTTTTTTAAGAGTGATGGCCAGAGATGACTTTCTATTTTATATCAGAAATGTCTGTTGTTTCCATGGCAATAACAATGATGAGTGTGGCTAAGGATCCCACCGGACCTGGCTTGGTGATTCTGGAAATCTCCACGGGTTTAAAAGTGTCAGAGCTGAAGCCGAGACCTCCCTCCCCTGTGCTCCTCTGTCTCCTTGACACACAAACAACTCATGCACACAATACCCCTCTGAGCTCTGAAGGTGTTAGGAAAACCCTCTTTGCATCATTTTGTCCTGTGATGAAGAATTAAATAACATGTTTTGCCAAGGATGTTTCTAAATATCTCTCCACTCCAGAAATATTTTTTGTTCTCAGCAACCCTACCGAGGCTGAACCAGGATGCCTATAAAAAGCCTTCTGTGTTCCCCTTAATGAATCCTCAGGAAGGATGGAATAAGATGGGGGTCAGAGACTCGGAGCCTGTGCCAGATGCTGAGGCTGCCAGCCTGGCTGGGTGCGCTGGTGGCAGCGCTGAGCACCCGTCACCCCGCTCCTCCCGCTGGCGTGGTCTCTGCCCACACTCCTTAAGGGAATTGGCTGGGCTCCTGGCTTGTCTCGCCTGTGTGTCTGCTCGTCATCTCACCAAGTGTGGGATGATTTCCATGCCAGTTTCCCAGATGCTCACAAGCACGGAGCCAAGGATCAGCTGAAACAGAAGGGCGGACCAAACCAAGAGGCCCTATTGACAAGACTCAAATGCCACACTCGGGCTGTAGTTCCTGCCACCGGACACACCTGTCAGGTAAAACCCAGTGAACCATTCAGGAAACACCCTGTGCCTCCTGTTTGGAGCTGATCCTGGAAACAAGGACTTTCCAGAGATGTTATCAAGTGTGAAAGTGAAAAGAAAAACCCTGGGGCCCTTGGTCTTCTGCAACACCTACTCTATTTGCACAGACAGGAGAAGTCAGGAGGGAAGAGGGTTTTGCTGCCTCCCCTCATAACCTCTTCTCCATGAGTGTACTTCCCCCAAACTTTAAGGACCACATCCTCACAGCTTAGAACTCCAGAGGAGCTGGCCTCCTGGTAAAACTTTCCACCCCAAAGTCAATGCTGGTGAAATACTTTCTCTGAGCTGAATGGTATTCACCTCTTGGTTGATGGCCAGCATTTGCAAATCAAAAGGACCTGCAGGGTGGGAGCACTTATGGTCCCTGGGCACAGAAATACAGTCTCTTAGGACCGCCTTCACAACACAAATGCTCAAAGGCCAATGCATTATCAGAGACTCCTCCAGCAGCTCTGCCCTCAAGAGTTAATTCCAGAATTTAAAAACCAATTCCTTACCACCTTGTCCAGGGCTTCCCAGGTGGCTCAGCTAGTACAGAATTTGCCCCTGGGTGGGGAAGATTCCCCTGGAGAAGGAAATGGCAACCCACTCCAGTATTCTTGCCTGGAGAATCCCATGGATAGAGGAGCCTGGCTGCAGTCCATGGAGTCCTAAAGAGCCGGACCTGACTGAGTAACACCTTCTTTCCTTCCTTGTCCAAGGAAATCAGGACNCTGGAGAAGGAAATGGCAACCCACTCCAGTATTCTTGCCTGGAGAATCCCATGGATAGAGGAGCCTGGCTGCAGTCCATGGAGTCCTAAAGAGCCGGACCTGACTGAGTAACACCTTCTTTCCTTCCTTGTCCAAGGAAATCAGGACTCAGTATCCAAAGAAGACTATGGAAATGAGAAATGATGAAATCATTTAGGGAAAGTGGAGAGTATTAGAGAAAGGAGGGGCCAAGAGGAAGATTATTTCAAGGTAGGAGAGGAGAAACCAAGACCATTGATTGAGGCAAGGAGGAAAACAAAATGAAGGATAGCTGTTTTCAGGGGTCCAGGGAGGAAAATTGTCTCCCCGGCACAGGTATGAGTGTAAGAGCTAGAGAGGGATATGCAGAGAACAGTGAATAAGGGTGTTGACATTTTTTACTGACTACTCCTTTGGAAGACAGGCATATTGCACCCATAATTGTGCCATTCTCTTTATAAAGATGAGGTTGACGAGACAAACTGGCTCCTTTGGATCAAGACATTTCTTTCTTTATTACAGAGCATCTCCAGGCTCACATAGGTAAGAGAAGCCACATAGTGTGACAGTCAGCACTGGCTTGGGAGTCTTCTTGTCTGTGCAGTATTTATGAACCAAATCTGGACTTTGGGGATGTGGACACTGCCACTTACTGAACATCGGGTCACTGGACTGGGAATTTTTTATTTGAGACCTTTGAGCTCCAGACCCATATAAGCAGCTGCCCACACAACACCCTCACTTGGATGTCTAAAAAGCATCTCAAACTCATTCCATATTAAATAAACTGCTCTTTTCCCCAAACTCCTGTTGCACCCACAGTCTTCCCAGTGCCAGCTGATGGCAGTTCCTTCCTTTTAGGTTCTCAAGTCAAAAGCCTTGGAGTCATATTTGACTCCTCTATTGCTCTCATCCTGTACCCAATCTGTGAGGAAATCCTGTTGGCTCTACCTTCAAAATGTAACCCAGAATATCTACATCTCTCTACTTCTACTGCCGCCAGTCTGGTCCAGGTTACCCTCATGTCTCGCTTGGATTTTTGCCATGGTCTCCTCACTTTATTTTCACTACAGCAGCCAGAGGGATCTTTGTAACAGGTGAATCAAGACATGTCACTCTACTGCTCAAAATCATCCAAGTTTCCCATTCTACTGGGTGTGAAAGCAGTGTGCTTCCTACAGTGCTGCAAGCCCCACATCAGGACCACGTTCTCTTCCGTTGATGCCCTCAGATGGTACCCCTTTGCTCGCTCTGCTTCGGCCTCGCAGACCTCTTTGCTCCCTCTCGAGCCTCCCAGGCAGGCTCCCACTTCAGGGCTTTTGTGCTGGCTCTCCTGCTGTCTGGAATGCTTGTTCCCTAGATCTCACCCTTTCAGGTCTTTTCTCAAACGTTACCCGAGTGAGGCTCCCCAAACTATCCCACTTAAAATGGCAAAGTTCTCTTCATGCACACTCCTAGCCCCTTCTCTACTTTGTTTTCCAAGGCACTTATGCAGGATCTGTTACTTATTTTTTCTTTCTTTATTATCTTCTCTCCCCTAGAATGTGAGTTCCTTACACACATGGCCGTATTCCTCCTGCCTACAATGGTAATTGACATACAGTAAATGTGTGATGAGGGGTCTTACACAACCTTTACAATCATCTTGCCTTTCATGGGCATAAGATAGATAGAGATCAGGTGGTCATTTTTGATCTCTTTATGCCTAATCTTCCCTCTGGAAAAAGTCTGTGAGTTGATAATTCGACTTCAGTCTCTTCTCAGCGCAGAGGCCCCATCCCAGCTTTTGCAGTCGGCCTTCGCCCTCATAGCTGCCTAACCTGTAGGGCTGCAACATTAGGTCATGTAGCCCAAAGGAAATTCCTGTTTTTCAGGCATGGTGGGAGGATGAAAGAAAAGGTACAAAGATGATAATTCGACTTCAGTCTCTTCTCAGCGCAGAGGCCCCATCCCAGCTTTTGCAGTCGGCCTTCGCCCTCATAGCTGCCTAACCTGTAGGGCTGCAACATTAGGTCATGTAGCCCAAAGGAAATTCCTGTTTTTCAGGCATGGTGGGAGGATGAAAGAAAAGGTACAAAGAAGCCAGCAGGAGATAGTGTCAGGAGACAAGAAATTTCATTTTGCTCTGAAAAGCTTGGACTCCTCCACGTAACTTTGTAGAAAGTGTGTGTGTGTGTGTGTATGTGTGTGTATGTGCACGCGTGTGCGTGTGCACATGTGTAAGCATGCATTCACTCTATCAAATTCCAGACAACTGAAAAATAATCAGTCTAAGTGGGAGAGATGTCCTGAGGAAAATGATGTTTAGGATAATCATGGGGAAAAGAAGTTCTGAGTTTGAATGGCAGAAGAATGTTTTCAAAATTGCCATATTAAAAACTGGTCAACTTCTCATATACTTTACATTAAAAATAAATACATGATTTGGGGACAGAGGTGAGGGCAGCTATAACGCCTCCTTCTGTCACTGTTCCATCTTTCTTCCTGAGAACACGGAGTGCTTTCTAGAACGGCTCTGCTTTGCTCTCAGTTTACAAAAGTGATTGTTACTGACTTTAGCAGCAAAGCATGGGCTTTTCCAGTCCCGACCACTCGTGATATTTAGGCTTATCTCCTTTATAATCAATGATACATTTTGCCACGGGAGATGGTGAAAAGGAAGACAATGATCATTTACAGAGCACCTGTTATGTGCTTCATACTTCATGTTTGATATTTTACTCCCCAAACTTGAAGTCCATATAATTGCTTCTGTTCTACAAATTAGGAGACTGAGGCTTAAAGCCAGTAAGTGGCTTGCACAAGTCACACCAACTAGTCAAGACTTGAATCAGTGAACTCCAAATATCTGTTCCTTCAACTATGCAGTATCACCTTTTCCCTTTACCTCCCCTGGAGAGGGCAGAGAGCTTGTATGAACATTAATTATGAATTAACTTCACCTGTAAGACTTAGATCAACAAAATATATAATACACAACTTCTAGACCCTTAGACCTGTTTCCTTCCTTTAAGGAAATTGGACTTTAAAAAAGGGTGGAAATGATAACATCAGACAGAATTTGGTGATGAAGCAAAATAATTGGTTCAGGCCAAAAGAAGTCAGACTTGGTCCAACCCTCTTCTAACCAAGGCTGGTAAGGACCTCTGTCTGTAAGGTAGAGATAATTATTCAATTGTTCACTTACTGCTTTTTACAACCTTAAACATCTTTAGCACTTAAAGTCACAATGGTGATTCTTGAGTAATCCAATGGGATGCTACCAATGACAAGGAATAGAAAATCCAAGCAAAGTGGTTTAAAAAATGGAAATGTTTATCATTTTACATAGCAAGAAGCGTGGAGACAGGGCTGTTTTGGGGTTGGTGAATTCAGTAGCTTGGTGACTTCATCATGAAAGATATTTCTCCCATCTTGCCGCTCTACTATCCACAGCACGACCGCTTATCTCTTTAAGGCAGTTTCCTGTAATGGTCTCAGGATGGCTGCTCTGCATTCAGCCAACATGCAGATGATAACCAGAGAGGTAGACAGGTGCTTCCCTTCGTGACAGGGAAGCCTGAGTAAAGTCCAACCACACGAGCACATTCCAAGCACAAGCACCGCGTGTCTGCTAACATTCCACTGCCCAAAGCAAACTCCAAGGCAAAACCCTAAGTCGGTGAGTGGGGAAGAACACTGCTCCTATTATTGGACTGTGACTGTATGATATTATGCAAATTCATGTCCATTGAGTCAGTGATGCTATATAAACACCTCATTCTCTGCCACCCCTCTCCTTTTGCCTTCAGTCTTTCCCAGCATCAGGGTCTTTTCTACTGAGTCGGCTCTTCAGATCAGGTGGTGAAACCACTACATTATATATTAGTATATATACTACTGTGTACATGAATATGTACTATGACCACAAGGAGTAAAGAATCGAGACTTCTCAATCTTCCGCCCGCGATTTTACCAGGTAGAACCTTGTGACACTGTCATCCCATCTCATATGGTTCAATGTAACACAATCAGTGGAACCAGAACTTAAACTAGGCCTGTGTCTACTGGCTACTAGAGCTCCCTGGAAAGCAGCACGAACAGATCATACCCCATAAACAGCACTAAGTACATAGGAATTTTAAAAAGTATATAATTGTCTGTCTCTAAAATAGCAATTTGATTCCCTAGAGTAGAGTTATGCTCCACTGGAATCAAGCACTCATTAGAGTTTAAGGATTATATGAAAATAAGCCTTCAAAGCTGAGTCCCAATAGCATTTTTCCCTGGAGAGTCAGAGGTATTGTGGTCCCACAGAGCAACTATCACTCTTAAGTAGTACTTTAATTACATTTGAGAATTCATTATAATTGTCTCTGCTGAGTAAACTTCTCCTTCAGAATAAAACTAATAGCATATCCTAGTCAAAACTTCCTGGCTTTTAATCCTCTTACCCTTTTCCCTCACCATACATATATACCCACAAACTTGCTTTCCCTGCTTCCACCTTTGTTCATGCCTGTCTCTTTGGAATACCTGTTGCCTTGCTGACCTCTAACTATCCTTTCCATGCCCACTCTCATCCCCATGGAAGCTGTCTTAGATATCTTACTCTACGCTCCCATAATACTGTTAATATCCATAATGTAGGACTTAATACAAGGTAACAAAAATATCAATGAATTTCTCTCCCTAAATTGTGAGATTTTGAGTGCAGGGACTGTTTTATTTATCTTTGCGCCCTTAACACCCAGTATGTGAAAGTGAAAGTGAAGTCGCTCAGTCGTGTCCGACTCTTTGTGACCCCGGGGACTGTAGCCCGCTCAGGCTCCTCTGTCCATGGGATTCTTCAGGCAAGAATCCTGGAGTGGGTTGCCATTTCCTTCTCCAGTACTTAGCAAATAGTAGGAACCAAAAAATACGTAACAAAGGAAAGGGAGAGTATTAGAGTAGGCTAAATGCAAGTCCAGTGACAAACATGCCCAGCTTAACAAAAGATCCTGCAGAGTCTGAGCAGATGTGTCTAGCTGGGCAACTATCCTATGAGTGGTAACCCAGGGATCCAGTCTTGTTCTGACCTGTGACCCCGTGGCCCTCAGCACGTGGTGTGTCTGTAAGGGTGCTGCAAACGTCACGGGAAGGCACAGTCTACCTTGGCTGAAAGTGACACAAATGACTTCTGCCCCCATTCCACTGGCCCAAACTAGTTTTGTGACACTGCTTAGTCACAAGAACTCACACAATGGAAAGACACTGTGAGTCTTTGCTGGTCAGCAAGCCATCTCTGCCCCAGGGAGAAGGGAGGAAGGATGGGAGGGAGAAATGGAGGGAAGAACTTACTTAATACTGATCTTTTAAGCCCTGTGCAAAACGCTCAGATTCCCTTCCATTTGGACCCTTGTAGAAAGTAGCTGAATAAGGTCAGACAGAACACAGTAAAAATAAAAAAGAAAAATAAGGGGGAACCCATGATAGTTTGGTGTCTTAAGCATAGTTAAGAGGAAGGCGAGTTACAGGAGTTGGTGACAAGGATGTGTGTGTGTGTGTCTGTATGAGTTTGTGTCTTGAGAGAGGGAGGGAGAAGAAGAGATGGTTGGGAAGTAGCCAGATTGGAAAGGCTCTCAGAAGAGGAGGCTTACAGGGCTTATGGAAGAAGCATTATGAAGGGATTCTACCTACTTTGAAGAAGACTTAAAGTCTTCAGTGTGAAAAGTAAACCAAGGGAATCTGGAAGACATGAATAGGTAATGAGAGAACCGTGTTCATCAGGCTTTGGAGCAGGTGATAAGCAGGAGCCCCATGGGAGAGGCAGCCACTTTCTAGGAAACCTGTAAGTAATAAGAAGGTCTGGTGTCAGAAGCCAGTGAGTGACTGATAGCTGTTCACCAAGATCCATTTCCTCTTCTTGGCATCCAGGCTCCCCTGCCATTAGCATTGCCGTGTTGGTGGAATATGAACAGAAATGTGTGTCACTTTTAGACCCAGCCTGTATAATTCTCAACACAACAACTGTGGAAAATTCTGAAAGAGATGGAAATACCAGACCACCTGACCTGCCTCTTCAGAAATCTGTATGCAGGTCAGGAAGCAACAGTTAGAATTGGACAGGAACAACAGACTGGTTCCAAATAGGAAAAGGAGTAGGTCTGCTTATTTAACTTTTATGCAGAGAACATCATGAGAAACCTGGGTTGGAAGAAGCACAGGCTGGAAGAAGCACAATCTGGATTCAAGATTGCTGGGAGAAATGTCAATAACCTCAGATATGCAGATGACATCACCCTTATGGCAGAAAGTGAAGAACTAAAGAGCCTTTTGATGAAAGTGAAAGAGGAGAGTGAAAAGGTTGGTTTAAAGCTCAACATTCAGAAAACTAAGATCACGGCATCTGGTCCCATCACTTCATGGCAAATAGGTAGGGAAACAGTGGAAACAGTGGCAGACTTTATTTTCTTGGGTTCCAAAATCACTGCAGGTGGTGACTGCAGCCATGAAATTAAAAGATGCTTACTCCTTGAAAGAAAAGTTATGACCAACCTAGACAGCATATTAAAAAGCAGAGACATTACTTTGCCAACAAAGGTCTGTCTAGTCAAGGCTATGGTTTTTCCAGTGGTCATGTATGGATGTGAGAGTCGGACTGTGAAGAAAGCTGAACGCCAAAGAATTGATGTGTTTGAATTGTGGTGTTGGAGAAGACTCTTGAGAGTCCCTTGGACTGCAAGGAGATCCAACCAGTCCATCCTAAAGGAAATCTGTCCTGAGTGTTCATTGGAGGGACACAGATGACACCACCCTTATGGCAGAAAGTGAAGAACTAAAGAGCCTTTTGATGAAAGTGAAAGAGGAGAGTGAAAAGGTTGGTTTAAAGCTCAACATTCAGAAAACTAAGATCACGGCATCTGGTCCCATCACTTCATGGCAAATAGGTAGGGAAACAGTGGAAACAGTGGCAGACTTTATTTTCTTGGGTTCCAAAATCACTGCAGGTGGTGACTGCAGCCATGAAATTAAAAGATGCTTACTCCTTGAAAGAAAAGTTATGACCAACCTAGACAGCATATTAAAAAGCAGAGACATTACTTTGCCAACAAAGGTCTGTCTAGTCAAGGCTATGGTTTTTCCAGTGGTCATGTATGGATGTGAGAGTCGGACTGTGAAGAAAGCTGAACGCCAAAGAATTGATGTGTTTGAATTGTGGTGTTGGAGAAGACTCTTGAGAGTCCCTTGGACTGCAAGGAGATCCAACCAGTCCATCCTAAAGGAAATCTGTCCTGAGTGTTCATTGGAGGGACCGATGCTGAAGCTGAAACTCCAATACTTTGGCTTCCTGATGTGAGGAGCTGACTCATTTGAAAAGACTCTGATGCTGGGAAAGATTGAGGACAGGAGGAGAAGGGGACGACAGAGGATGAGATGGCTGGATGGCATCACCAACTCGATGGACATGAGCTTGAGTAAACTCCAGGAGTCGGTAATGAACAGGGAGGCCTGGCATGCTGCAGTCCATGGGGTCACAGAGTCAGACACAACTGAGCAACTAAGCTGAGCTGAACTGAACTGATAAAATCCTGCCACACGTGTTACTATCTTCTCCCAGCTAAATACAGATGACAACAAGGTTCTACATTTTAATGATGCCACAGATGGAAGGAGCCTGGCTTCTTGAATAACTGCATAGAAAAGAGCCTACCTGCCTGGCTGAACCCCAGGACTATGATATGAACTGTGACCCATCACCCAGATTCCATACCACTGAGGGACTAATTATCCCGGCTGAGGGAGTGCAGTCAGCCCCTAACTTAGGCACTGTTGCACCTTTGGAGAGTTGCTTCACCCATGGTCATACACTTCAGGGGAAGCCTGCATCCAATGATCAAATGACATAAGAGTGCATGTCCAGACGCTGCAGTCTAACTGGGGGCGTCACTTACAAGCCATCTTTGCTCCAGGGCTTCTGTGGGGATGAACAATGGTGCACAGGGTCTGACTTGAGCTCAACTCTCTTACCCAATCCTGCTTCATTTCCTTCTTTTCTACAGGTTTTAAATCTAAGCATATCCCCTGATAAATATTCTGCACACTAAATTTCCAAGTCTGCTTCTTGGAGAACCCATCCTGAGGCATACTGTGAACATATTCACTTGGTTGTTATGTTTGTTATAGCATCTTCAGTTCAGTCAGTCGCTTAGTCGAGTCCGACTCTCTGCAACCCCATGAACCACAGCACGCCAGGCCTCCCTGTCCATCACCAACTCCTGGAGTCCACCCAAACCCATGTCCCTTGAGTTGGTGATGCCATCCAACCATCTCATCCTCTGTCATCCCCTTCTCCTTCTGCCCTCAATCTTTCCCAGCATCAGGGTTTTTTCAAATGAGTCAGCTCCTCACATGAGGTGGCCAAAGTATTGGAGTTTCAGCTTCAACATCAGTCCTACCAATGAACACCTAGGACTGATCTCCTTTTGGATGGACTGGTTGGATCTCCTTGCAGTCCAAGGGACTCTCAAGAGTCTTCTCCAACACCACAGTTCAAAAGCATCAATTCTTCGATGCTCAGCTTTCTTTGTAGTCCAACTCTCACATCCATACATGACCACTGCATCTTGGCCCCTCTCAATTAATACAGCCTAGAGGCAGAACGTTTTCTGTGGATGTGGTGATGCTAGGTTAGTCAACAGACGTGTTCCTTATGATGTAGAAAAGCCTATGTCATCTGCAATAGGAGAAAACACAAGGAGCAGAGGTAGAGAAGAGAGAAAGAAAGTCCCAGGGTTTGAACCTGATTTAAAGCTTTTCATTGCGTTGTTCTAGTATGCTTGCTAGAGTAGAAGCATCAGTTAACTTCTTTTTCCTTTCTTTCACTTTTTTCCTGAAGATGATTTGAACTGAATTTCTCTCACTTGCAACCAAAAGAGTCCCAATACAAGAGATCTGATTATGTATTGTGCAACATGAGTGAATGTGTCCCCCACACATCCATTGCCACCCCCTCAAAATAATTAAGGACAGATCTCTGTAAATTTCTTTTGATAAAGCCATATTTTGTTGATGTTGTTGTCATTCACTTGCCAAGTTGTGTCTGACTCTTTGTGGCCCCATGGTCTGTAGCCTTCCAGGCTCCTCTGTCCATGGGATTTCCTAAGCAAGAATACTGGAGTGGGTTTCCATTTTCTTCTGTAGGGGATCTTCCTGACCCAAGGATCGAACCTGCATCTCCTGCATTGGCAGGCAGATTCTTTACCACTGAGCCACCTGGGAAGACTGAAGCCATATTTATGGAGGACTTATTATGTGCCAGTTCTCTTTAAGTCCTTTCAATATATTAACTCGATCCTCACAGCAGTCCCATTAGATGGGTACTATTCCTGGGATTTCTGTTTTCAGAGAGGAAGGCTGAGACATTGAGAGATGATGTGACCAAGGTTACCCAATTTACGAGTGACAGGCTACTCTTAGGCAGTGACACTCTCCCACCTCTGCTCACACAGCCTTGAGATGGGGAAATGAGTTCCACATGGGTTATATTTATGAGTGATGAGGGTCCTTCCCCAACTCTGCATGCAATCTACTAAGGCTTCCAAGAGACCTGACCCAAGTCAACAGCAAAAATGGACCAGAAGGCAGAGGAGTCATTTCTAAACTAACAAGTGAATGAAATGGCTAGAGGTGAAATCGTGAAAGGAAATCATGGATGAAACCATGTGGTGCTGGAGGACTCTTGAGAGCTCCTTGGACCTCATGGACATCAAACCAGTCAATCAGAAAGGAAATCAACGCTGAATATTCATTGGAAGGACTGAGGCTGAAGCTGAAACGCGAATACTTTGACCATCTGATGTGAAGAGCTGACTCATTGGAAAAGACCCTGATGCTGGGAAAGACTGAGGGCAGGAGGAGAAGGGGACGACAGAGGATGAGACGGTTGGATGGCATCACCGACTCAATGGACATGCTGCTGCTGCTGCTGCTACTGCGTCGCGTCAGTCGTGTCTGACTCTATGTGACTCCATAGATGGCAGCCCACCAGGCTCCCCCGTCCCTGGGATTCTCCAGGCAAGAACACTGGAGTGGGTTGCCATTTCCTTCTCCAATCAATGGACATGAGTTTGAGCAAACTCCAGGAGGTAGTGAAGGACGGGGAATTCTGGCATGCTGAAGTTCATGGGGTCTCAAGGAGTCAGGACAAAACTTAGCGACTGAACAGAAACAAAAGCTGGAATCATGAAAGGAAAAGTCTGTGAGGTGGTGTTTAGACCTGAAGTGATTCAGTGAACAAAGGCATGGGTGGGTAACTGCAGAAGACGCTTTGGAGGGTTAAGCTGGACACATTAAGACCAGACTAGTTAGGAGGAACTGGTTTGGGGATCCAAGAGGAAAAGCATTAGTTCTGCATGGTACACAGGCAGCTGATCAATGAACAGTTTTATCTAAACTATGGTATGAGCCTAGATGCTACCAGGAAAGAGTGTGCTTTTCTCAAGGACCTGCAGAAGGAGAGGAAGAGCTCAAGTTGATAGAAAAATAGAAAGGCTTGGAAACAGAGAAACCACTGGAAAGCAAAGCCGCAGTTCTCTAAATTCAGAGTCCTTGTTGTTACATGCTGTGAGCTGACCACTCCCTGAGACTTCTCACGCTGCAGTTTAGGATCAGGTTCTTCCACTTCAAGGGCTGGGCGACTGATGTTTCTTTGCCAAAAAGGGGAATTAAAGGAGAGGAGGGGGCTAGGGCCACATTCACAAAGTCCAGAGAGGCCCACTGCAGGCCTTGAGGCACCCACATGGATGACGATGAAGGTCTCTGCTCTTGACTAGGGGACGAGGACGCCCCAGTGCCTGGTCACTAGTCTCACAGTGAGCTTATTTCCCAGGGCTGTTGTTCTGCGTTAGAGTTAAACAGGGAGAGCATGCTCTCAGGGGAAAAATTTCCCTCCACTCCACTAGGGTTAGGCTATGGCAGAACGGATGTTGTAAGGCTGCCAGGTACACAGTTCATCCATGAATGCTTTTTACTGGGATGCTATTTACCATGTCCTCTGTGTGCATGGTGTCCCTGCTGGAACATGTCTCAAAGCTAAAAGATTCTCCTTGTTTGCCACCCACCAACTGAACTGAATACCAACTATGGTCGTTGATGACATACATCTCAAAACTATTCTGTACTGCTGCTTTTTACTGCAATAAAATATATGTAACATAAAATTTATTATTTTAACCTTTTTCGAGTGTACAATTGAGTGGCATTAATATCTTCACATTGCTGTGCAGCAATTTCCTCCATTCATTTCCCGAACTTTTCCAGTATCCCAAGACAACTCGTTAAACTTATTAAACATCAATTCCCTATTTTCCCCAAAGTCCCTGGCAACCAGCATTCTACTTTCTGTCTCTATGAATTCGCGTATTCCAGGACCCCTAAATAGTGAACTCACGTAGTATCTGTCCTTTTGTGTCTGACTTATTTTATTCAGTGTAATGTTTGCAAGGTTCACCGCATTGTAGCTGCTGCTGCTGCTGCTAAGTCACTTCAGTCGTGTCCGACTCTGTGTGACCCCATAGACGGCAGCCCACCAGGCTCCCCCATCCCTGGGATTCTCCAGGCAAGAATACTGGAGTGGGTTGCCATTTCCTTCTCCAATGCATGAAAGAGAAAAGTGAAAGTGAAGTCGCTCAGTCTGTCCGACTGTTAGCGACCCCATGGACTGCAGCCCACCAGGCTACTCCGTCCATGGGATTTTCCAGGCAAGAGTACTGGGGTGGGGTGCCATTGCCTTCCCCCCACATTGTAGCATGTATCAGAATTTCCTTCCTTCTAAAGGTTTCATAATTTTCCACTGTATATATGTACCACATTTAGTGAACTTTTGAGGTGCCTCCATTTTGTCATTAGTCTCAATAATGCTGCTGCAAACACTGGTGTGCAAATATCTGTTTGAGTCCTTGCTTTCAATTATTTTGTGTACATATGAAGAAGTGGAATTGCTGGATCATATGGTAATTCAGAGGGCTTCCCAGGTGGCTCAGTGGTGAAGAATCTGTCAGCCTATGCAGGAGATGCCAGAGATACTTCGATTCTTGGGTTGGGAAGATCCCCTGGAGGAGGAAATGGTAACCCACTCCAGTATTCTTGGCGGGAAAATTCCATGGACAGAGGAGCCTAGTGGGCTATTGTCCACAGGGTCGCAAAGAGTCAGATACAAGTGAGTGACTGAGCACACAAACACACATGGTAATTCCACCTCCTAACAAATTTTCTTTCATAATGCAGCTGCAGACTTCCCTGTAGTCCAGTGGTTGAGAATCTGCCTGCCAAAGCAGGGGACACGGGCTTGATCTCAGGTCCAGGAAGATCCCACCTGCCTTAGGGGAATGAAGCCTGTGCGCCACAACTCCTGAGCCAGTGCTTGAGGGCCTGCAAGACACGGTCACTGAGCTCACATTCTGCAGTGTGTGCCCAGGGCTCATGCTCCACAAGAGAAGCCACTGCAATGAGAAGCCCATGCACCGCGATTGGAGAGTACCCCCTGCTCACTGCAACTAGAGAAATCCCTAGTGCAGCAAAAAGGCCAAGTGCAGCAACCCTCCCCACCTCTCCACCAAACAAAAAAGAAAAAATGAGGCAGCTGCTGTTTCTTCTATTTCCCACGCCCAGGACTCCAGCCTGCAATCAATTCTGTGAGTCCCGAAGCCTTCCAACACGTTCCCTCTGCCAGTTCTTATTGTAACCAAAGGGTGTACAGAGTAGGGTCGGGGCAGGCTGCTCACAACCAGGAGACACATTTTGAACAGATCAAGTTTCAGATATCTGTGAAATATATCAAGGGGGCTGCTGGGTGTTTTCACCTGGAGTTCATGGTGAAGGCCTAGGATGAAGAGAAATAAATTTGGCAGTTATCAACACATAGATGAAATAGTCATGTCTAGCATAGTGTCCCATGTCTTTTGCTAAAAGCATCCTCATTTTCTTTGGGGGAAATACTCTTCTGTTTGGTTAATAATCTTGATGGTGCTGTTATTAAAAGTGCCAAGCCCTCCTCTGGCCAAGTCGCACGACTGGACAGTTAGCATATGTCATCTACCTGGTCACAGTGATTCTTAAGGGATGCTTAAATGAATTAGGTCAGTTCAATAAGAACTAGCCAACGGACTTTTGATAGAACAATTAGAAACAAGAATCCCGCTCTCTTTCTGGCAGGAATGCTAAACAGGTACAGTGTAAGCTTAGAGATAATAGGACTTTATTTTTTAACCACCTTGGGGTCATAGCCTGATGAGAATGAGGTCAACACAGCAGAAAACAGATTCAAGTGACCGAGGGAGATGAGCAATGTGCTGATGTAGCTTTAAGTCCCTTCATGCTGTTATTCCAGAAATTAACTTCATGACCATGTGAATCAATGAATTTCCATTTTTGTTTCAGATAAGTGAGCTGAGTTTCTCTTACTCACAGCCAAGTGATTTCTGACAAGTCCAAGCGTCATTTAAAGCCCCATACTTGGAGGACTGAGCCACAAAACATTGTAATAAAGATCCAATATAAGAAGAGGAGACAGCATTTTGGTTAGATTGCCATTTGTCTGATAACAAATGGTGAAGGTGAAGTCGGTCAGTCGTGTCCGACTCTTTGCGACCCCGTGGACTGTAACCTACTAGGCTTCTCCGTCCATGGGATTCTCCAGGCAAGAATACTGGAGTGGACTGTCATTTCCTTCTCCAGGGAATCTTCCTGACCCAGGGATCAAACCCGGGTCTCCCGCATTGGAGGCAGACACTTTAACCTCTGAGCCACCAGAGAAGCCCCGATAACAAATGGGACCAGAAAATAATGTAATTCATTGCATTGCAGAAAGAAAATCTGTTGGCAGAATACTGATAATTTTTTAAACTGGGTGAGAGGTATATAGGGGGCCTTATGTTTGGAAATGCTCAAATAAAAAAATACACTTATGACATAATGTTGCTGCATTTTTCCAGCATTGGAAGGACAGTGCCTCTTTCCTAGAGAGCTCCCTTGCAGGCTGGGTCATGCCATGCAAGATAGCTATGACTACCTGCCTTTTCTTGGCATCCAGCTTTCTGAGATGTGAGAATTCAGGGGGTTTGGCAAGAAAAAGTCAGACATCTGAGGGCTGTTTGTAAATTCACATGTGCTCTCTGTGGTTTGACTGCACAAAGACAGGGAGGAGCTTGGCCTTGGGTTCTGTTGGCCCCTGAATTCACTTTGGATGAGACAGATTGGTATCTGCCAGCTGGGCTCCCCCATTCCTAACAGTAGCCAGACTGACATCTTTGGCTTCAAAGGGAATTGATCTGGTTCCCATGTCAACAGCAGGTTCTGCACCAAACTAGTATGAGCAAATTGTATGTAGTTATGAGTGGTGAGAAGATGAATTTTACCCAATAGGGAGTTGAGACAACCAAATGTCGGCTCTGGAGTGAGAAGCCAGACTCAGGGATGAGAGTGGAGTAATTCTAGAAGCTGACAAATGGCAGGGACTGCAGAAACAGTCAACTGAGTCTTCGGTTAGAAAGAAAAATTTGCCCTTTAACCAGACACAGGAAACAGTAGGAAACTCTTCCTTTAGTAACACAGGAGAGAAAATGTGGATTGCAAGTCATCTTACTTTGTTTGGGTAGACTTTGAGAAGTCGTCAGAGCCATCCAGCTAGCCCATGATTTAAACAGTTATCACTGACTTTGTAAAAACAAGATCCACCGATGCACAGCCATGAAGCACTTAACTCAGGCTCTGGAGCTAGAATGCCTGGGTTTACCATTTGCATCCTTAATAATTCTGCACCTCAAGTTCCTTATGTGTAAAATGAAGGGCACAATTTGAAAGTGGAAAACATTATGCTAAGTGGAAACACCTCGACATAAGAAGGCCAATACTGTATTATTTCACTTATACAAAGTACTTCAGTTCAGTTCAGTTCAGTCGCTCAGTCATGTCCGACTCTTTGCGACCCCATGAATCGCAGCATACCAGGCCTCCCTGTTCATCACCATCTCTCGAAGTTCACTCAGACTCACGTCCATCGAGTCCGTGATGCCATCCAGCCATCTCATCCTCGGTCATCCCCTTCTCCCCCTGCCCCCAATCCCTC
>SJYX01000929.1:305377-318506 GCA_006410675.1 Oreotragus oreotragus
CCAGACAGCCATTTTGCTTTTTTGCATTTCTTTTCCATGGGGATGGTCTTGATCCCTGTCTCCTGTACAATGTCACGAACCTCATTCCATAGTTCATCAAGCACTCTATCTATCAGATCTAGGCCCTTAAATCTATTTCTCACTTCCACTGTATAATCATAAGGGATTTGATTGAGGTCATACCTGAATGGTCTAGCGGTTTTCCCTACTTTCTTCAATTTAAGTCTGAATTTGGTAATAAGGAGTTCATGATCTGAGCCACAGTCAGCTCCTGGTCTTGTTTTTGTTGACTGTATAGAGCTTCAACAAGCAAATTTATAGAACCTAGAACAGGCAAATTCATAGAGACAGCAAGTAGAATAGAGCTTTCTCCAGGGGCTGGAGGGAGGAGAGAATGGGGGCAAGGTATTGTTTAATGGGTAGAGAGTTTCAATTCAAGATGATGAAAAAGTTACGGAGATGTATAGAGGATATTGTTGCATAACATTGTAAACATACTTAATGCCACTGAATTGTATACTTAAAAAGAGTTAAAATGGAAAAAAGAAAATAATAACTTTGGATTGACCAAAAAGTTCATTCAGGTTTTTCCATAAGACGTTATAGAAAATCCAGACAAACTTTTTTGCAAACCCAATATATGAGATAATGGAACTTGTTCATTAGCCTGATTGTGATGATTATTTCAAAATATATACATTTATCAAAACATCAAGTTGTACAAGTAAAATACATACAATTTTTTGTGAATTATACACCTCAATAAAGCTGGGGAAATAATTAAAATGGTAAAGTTTAGGTATATTTTACTCCAATAAAAAATTGTGACTGTTGTTGCAAAGAGCAAAGATATAACACAAAAGAATTAGTGCTGTACCACTATGGAGAACAGTGTGGAGATCCCTTAAAAAACTAGAAATAGAATTGCCGTATGACCCAGCAACCCCACTGCTGGGCATACATACCGAGGAAACCAGAATTGAAAGAGACACGTGTACCCTAATGTTCATTGCAGCACTGTTTACAATAGCCAGGACATGGAAGCAACCTTGGCAGATGAATGGATAAGAAAGCTGTGGTACATATACACAATGGAGTGTTACTCAGCCATTAAAAGGAATGCATTTGAATCAGTTCTAATGAGGTGGATGAAACTGGAGCCTATTATACAGAGTGAAGTAAGTCAGAAAGAAAAACACCAATACAGTATATTAATGCATATATATATGGAATTTAGAAAGATGATAACGAAGTGAGACAGCAAAAGAGACACAGATGTAAAGAGCAAAATTTTGGACTCTGTGGGAGAAGGCGAGGGTGGGATGAGCTGAGAGAATAACATTGGAACATGTATATTACTGTATGTGAAATAGATCTCCAGTCCAGGTTTGATGCCTGAGACAGGGTGCTCAGGGCCAGTCTACTGGGATGACCCTGAGGGATGGGGTGGGGAGGGAGGTGGGAGGGGGCTTCAGGATGGGGGACACATGTACACGCATGGCTGATTCATGTCAATGTATGGCGAAACACACCACAATATTGTATAGTAATTAGACTCCAATTAAAATAAATTAATTAGTTAAAAAAAGAATTAGTGCTGTATGACGTCAATACATAAAGTTCAAAAACAGGCAAAAATCATTCCTGTTGTTGGAAACCAGGAGAGAGCTTATCATTGAGCGTGGTGGAGACTGGAAGAAGTCTTAGACTGGTGTCTGGCACTAGGGGGTCCCTGAACCTTTAGTAGCAGTATATTAAACTAAAGATGCCAGCACCTCTAGAAACGCTCCTGACCTCCCCTGCAC
Organism: Oreotragus oreotragus; assembly: GCA_006410675.1. Classification (NCBI taxonomy): domain Eukaryota; kingdom Metazoa; phylum Chordata; class Mammalia; order Artiodactyla; family Bovidae; genus Oreotragus; species Oreotragus oreotragus. The sequence continues at coordinate 307,183 of SJYX01000929.1, forward strand.
CTGAGATGCCAATCATTCCCTCCTTGTCCACACCTCCATGCTTGAAGATGATGCCAATCATTCCCTCCTTGTCTATACCTCCATGCTTGAAGATGACACCAATCATTCCCTCCTTGTCTATACCTCCTATGCTTGAAGATGATGCCAATCATTCCCTCCTTGTCCACACCTCCTATGCTTGAAGATCCTTTGCACTTGCTCTTCTAGATCCCTGCCCCTGCCTGCTCTCTGTTTCTGGATCCTGAGCCACAGTGGTGAGCTCCTTCTTGCTCTCTGACTTCCGGTCCTGTTGGCCTTATAACATGGGGAGAACCCGCAGGAAACTGGCAGAGGGAAAAACAGGGAGGCTGAGTGCCCTCCCTGCAGGATCCCTCAACAACTGATGGGGAGCTGACCTCTCCAGCCAGCTCTCTCCCCAGACTTGCAATGGCTCCCTCCCACTGCCCCTTTGGGCCAAGTCATGGTAATGGTGTGCCGTAATGACTAACCTAAGGATACTCTACCAGTCTCCCTTGTGGTTTCTTACACCCTGCCCAGACCTTTTAAAATCACATTTTTATTAAAATCTTCGCCACTTTTCCCAATTTTGGTGCCTCATCTATTTCTGCTGGGACCCTGACTGCTACCTACCCTCTTAGAGACTTGTGGAAATGCCACCACAGGTCCTTCATGAGCCCCTTAATCAGGTCACTGCTGACTGGACCAGATGTGAGCCGCTGACCATGCCTAACCACCGAGAGATTCTCTGCAGAGATTCTGGAGCAGAGTCACAGAAGTCAATCACTCAGCAGGCTGAACCAGTGGAGAGCTGGAGAATTGAAAGATCGCACAGACATAGCAAGAATCAGTGCCATGGCAACCCAAAGCTGTGAGCAAGCTGAAGTTATTAGAAAGCGGTTGCAAAAATTGGCCTATGGAGGAAAGGGACCAGATGCAGAATATCATTTATTAATGTTGTAAAGGCTTTAGTGTATTCCAGGGGAAAAAAATATGTTCTAACAGTGTGAAAGCTAATGTACAATCATTTAGTGTGTTTTTTCCCCAACTATTTAACCATGTCTTTACAGCCCTTAGAAATATTGCTCCCAGTAAAGTGCACATGAATGAGGCTATATCTGATTATTTGGCTCAGATGGTAAAGAATTTGCCTGCAATGCAGGAGACCCAGTTTCGATCAGTATTCTTGCCTGGAGAAGTCCATGGACAGATGAGCCTGGGTAGCTACAGTCTAGGGGGTTGCAAAGAGTCAGACAGGGCTGAACAACTAACATTTTGTGCACAAAATGCAAGAATGCCATTCACTATGAAATCTTGTTAATATGTGTATGTTGGGTCAATATGGAGAGGAGTGGGTAATGTTATTTAATGAACTGTGGTTACCCATTAGTGAGTTTTGAATTTAGATCACTAATGAAATACAATGGAATAGAAAATGTTAGACGGTATTCTGGTTCTAAGAGTAAACATTGTATTGTGAAGCTGTGATTTCAGGGACACATATACTTGATCACAATGCAAAATGTATTACCACAGGGTCAAAACAGTTGGAGAAATTCTCATTGACTAAATGCCGTGGTTCAGAAATTACCCTGCTATACTGTCATGTGGAGGTAAAAAAGGAAGAAAACACTGTACAGTTTTTATAAATAATTTTGCTAACATATATAGGAATCATATTTTGAGCCTCACTGTGTTCTTCCACTGATGGTTTAAGGTTGGGACCAAGTTACCACTTCATCATCTTCCTTTTCACTTTTCCCTTTTTTCAAACTGGAGAAGGCAAAACAATACTGTTATTACTGATGTACCTCCTCTAATGCCTAGAACATTAAAGGCTCTAGAGAAACATTTAATACATTTCTGAAAAATGTTCTGTTCTCAAAGTTATTGTATATATATCACAATAATATGAATAAGGTATTTAAACATTCCATATATGCATTTTGATATTCAACATCACGATCACTGGAGTACCCCATAGAAAATGCTTTACTATCAAATTTTTCAGAGTGCATATATTTAAAGGAGATATTGTTACATTATTCTTTTTTATCATATTTCCCTTGTGTACCATGGAATTGAAAGAATCTACTTTTCTAGACATCTAGCTATGTAATTTATTAACAAGCCTTTTGCAAACTGTGAAGTTAAATATGAATGGGAATCATTATTGTTGCTACAATTATGTGCATAAGACACATGATGCAATCCAGAAAATGAACTGTCGTTAAGTTCACTTCAGTTCAGTCACTCAGTTGTGTCAGATCCTTTGCGACCCCATGAACCGCAGCACGCCAGGCCTCCCTGTCCATCACCAACTCCTGGAGTCCACCCAAAACCATGTCCATTGAGTTGGTGATGCCATCTAACATCTCATCCTCTCGTCCCCTTCTCCTTCTGCCCTCAATCTTTCCCAGCATCAGGGTCTTTTCCAATGAGTCAGCTCTTCACATCAGGAGGCAAAAGTATTGTCATTAAGTACTTGTTTTGGTTGGCATTTTTATTTTAGACATACTGCTGATGATAGCACAGGGTCAGTAATAGAGGTTACTGGCTGTAGCGGGTTCAATTGTGGCCCCCAAATGATGTGGTCACTTGGATCCTTAGAACGTGAACTTATTTGGAATACAGGTCTTTGCAGATGTAATTAAGACAAAGGCCTCAAGATGAGATCATCCTCAATCAAAGTAAGCTTTAAATCCATTGACAAGCGTCCTTATAAGAGATGGAAAAGGAGAAGACGCAGAGAGGAGGTCATGTGAGGATAGAAACAGAGATTAGAAATATCGGCTTCAGGACAAAGAAAGGCAAGGTTTCCAGGAGCCACCAGGTGAGAGGCATGGATCACATTGTCCCTCGGGACCTCCAGAAGGAGCTTGGCCCTGCTGGCAACTTGATTTTGGACTTGTGGGCTTCAGAACTATGAGAGAATAAATTTCTGTTGTTTTACATCACCAATTTTGCGGTAATTTGTTACGGCAGCCCTAGGAAACAAATATACCAGCTGAATAATTCACTAATATTTTAAAAATTAACCAGTTATAATTTGGGTCTCCTGGCTCTTGGTTGAATTACATTCTTCATTTAAAGAATGTGGGTGAATCGTCATTGTTGAAATTTATTTTGAAATTGAGTGTTAAATTTCTGCAGCTACTTAAATGCATAAGGGCACAGGGCAATTGCCTTACTTGGGACTACTGTTTGGAATTTTTTTTGGCTTAATATTTCCTTTTATTTAGCAGTTACCAAGATAATGACTTAGTTTTCCATTACCTTTGGAAAATGACCATTTTAAAACATTGAGATACAATTGGCATATATTATTAGGTTGGTACAAAAATAATTGCAGTTTGGGATCATTAATTTTAAATCATTATAACTAGGCTCAAACACATCTTTATTAATCGAAATAGGAACCGTTACAATCAACACATTTTTGCCAAGGCAAAGTAAGTTTGTTTATTCTTATAGCATAAAAATCTGTGCTTCAGGATTCTATGAACTCTTTCTGCCTTCTGCTGGTTGTGGAAGCATTTTCCCTGCAAAACACTGTCAAGGTACTTGAAGAAGTGGTAGCCTGTTGCTGCTGCTGCTGCTGCTAAGTCACTTCAGTCATGTCCGACTCTGTGCGACCCCATAGATGGCAACCCACCAGGCTCCAGCATCCCTGGGATTCTCCAGGCAAGAACACTGGAGTGGGTTGCCATTTCCTTCTCCAATCCATGAAAGTGAAAAGTGAAAGTGAAGTTGCTCAGTCATGTCCGACTCTTAGTGACCCCATGGACTGCAGCCCACCAGGCTCCTCTGTCCATGGGATTTTCCAGGCAAGAGTACTGGAGTGGGGTGCCATTGCCTTCTCCGGTAGTTGGTTGGGGAGAGGCCAAGTGAATATGGTGGATGAGACAAAGCTTTATAGCCTAATTCATTCAACTTTTGAAGTGTTGGTTGTGCAACATGCAGTCAGGCGTTGTCATGGAGAATGGGGCCCATTCTGTTGACTAAAGCCAGCTGCAGGCATTGCAGTTTTCAGTGCATCTCATCGATCTGCTGAGCATACTTCTCAGATATAGTGGTTTCACCAGGATTCGAAAGCTGTAGTGGATCAGAAGGGCAGCAGACCAAAACCAGAGCCCATGCCCTTTTCTGGGTGCCCATTCAGCTTTGGGACCTAGCTTCTTGGTCCAACCACTGAACTGATCATCACCAGTTGTATAAAATGCACTTTTCATCTCAGGTTACAATCACACCATTGAGAAATGCTTCGTTGTTGTCATGTAGAGTAAGAGAGGACAACACTTCAAAACGATGATTTTTTTTTGATTTGTGGTTAGCTCATGAGGCACCCACTTATCAAGCTTTTTCGCCTGGCTTCAAATGCCGAATGACTATAGAATGGTTGCCTCTGAGTTCTTTGGCAACTTAAGAGGATTAGCTTCAGTGATGACTCTCAGTTGCTGTTGTCAGCTTCCGATGGCCAGCCACTAGCTCCTCATCTTCAAGGCGCTGATCTCCTTTGGGAAACGTCTTGAACCACCACTGCGCTGTGCGTTCATTAGCAGTTCTTGGGCCAAATGTGTTGTTGATGTTGAGAACTGTCTCTGCTGCTTTACAATCCATCTTGAACTCAAATTAAAAAATTGCTCAAGTTTGCTTTTTGTCTAACATTATTCTATAGTCTAAAATAAATATAAACAGCAAGTAATGTCAATAGCAAAAAAACATAAAGTGAGAAATGCATATTAAAATGATGCCTAAGATAACCACATTTATTTAAGAATGTATTCCAATATCAAAGGGCTAAGTCCAACAATGCAAAACAGCAATTTCATTTGCACCAACTTCATATATATATATAATTTTAGAAAGTCAAATAAATTCAGGCTTAAAACTGAAAAAAATTGGCAAAATTCCAACTAATTCCAACTANGAGGTCATGTGAGGATAGAAACAGAGATTAGAAATATCGGCTTCAGGACAAAGAAAGGCAAGGTTTCCAGGAGCCACCAGGTGAGAGGCATGGATCACATTGTCCCTCGGGACCTCCAGAAGGAGCTTGGCCCTGCTGGCAACTTGATTTTGGACTTGTGGGCTTCAGAACTATGAGAGAATAAATTTCTGTTGTTTTACATCACCAATTTTGCGGTAATTTGTTACGGCAGCCCTAGGAAACAAATATACCAGCTGAATAATTCACTAATATTTTAAAAATTAACCAGTTATAATTTGGGTCTCCTGGCTCTTGGTTGAATTACATTCTTCATTTAAAGAATGTGGGTGAATCGTCATTGTTGAAATTTATTTTGAAATTGAGTGTTAAATTTCTGCAGCTACTTAAATGCATAAGGGCACAGGGCAATTGCCTTACTTGGGACTACTGTTTGGAATTTTTTTTGGCTTAATATTTCCTTTTATTTAGCAGTTACCAAGATAATGACTTAGTTTTCCATTACCTTTGGAAAATGACCATTTTAAAACATTGAGATACAATTGGCATATATTATTAGGTTGGTACAAAAATAATTGCAGTTTGGGATCATTAATTTTAAATCATTATAACTAGGCTCAAACACATCTTTATTAATCGAAATAGGAACCGTTACAATCAACACATTTTTGCCAAGGCAAAGTAAGTTTGTTTATTCTTATAGCATAAAAATCTGTGCTTCAGGATTCTATGAACTCTTTCTGCCTTCTGCTGGTTGTGGAAGCATTTTCCCTGCAAAACACTGTCAAGGTACTTGAAGAAGTGGTAGTCTGTTGCTGCTGCTGCTGCTGCTAAGTCACTTCAGTCATGTCCGACTCTGTGCGACCCCATAGATGGCAACCCACCAGGCTCCAGCATCCCTGGGATTCTCCAGGCAAGAACACTGGAGTGGGTTGCCATTTCCTTCTCCAATCCATGAAAGTGAAAAGTGAAAGTGAAGTTGCTCAGTCATGTCCGACTCTTAGTGACCCCATGGACTGCAGCCCACCAGGCTCCTCTGTCCATGGGATTTTCCAGGCAAGAGTACTGGAGTGGGGTGCCATTGCCTTCTCCGGTAGTTGGTTGGGGAGAGGCCAAGTGAATATGGTGGATGAGACAAAGCTTTATAGCCTAATTCATTCAACTTTTGAAGTGTTGGTTGTGCAACATGCAGTCAGGCGTTGTCATGGAGAATGGGGCCCATTCTGTTGACTAAAGCCAGCTGCAGGCATTGCAGTTTTCAGTGCATCTCATCGATCTGCTGAGCATACTTCTCAGATATAGTGGTTTCACCAGGATTCGAAAGCTGTAGTGGATCAGAAGGGCAGCAGACCAAAACCAGAGCCCATGCCCTTTTCTGGGTGCCCATTCAGCTTTGGGACCTAGCTTCTTGGTCCAACCACTGAACTGATCATCACCAGTTGTATAAAATGCACTTTTCATCTCAGGTTACAATCACACCATTGAGAAATGCTTCGTTGTTGTCATGTAGAGTAAGAGAGGACAACACTTCAAAACGATGATTTTTTTTTGATTTGTGGTTAGCTCATGAGGCACCCACTTATCAAGCTTTTTCGCCTGGCTTCAAATGCCGAATGACTATAGAATGGTTGCCTCTGAGTTCTTTGGCAACTTAAGAGGATTAGCTTCAGTGATGACTCTCAGTTGCTGTTGTCAGCTTCCGATGGCCAGCCACTAGCTCCTCATCTTCAAGGCGCTGATCTCCTTTGGGAAACGTCTTGAACCACCACTGCGCTGTGCGTTCATTAGCAGTTCTTGGGCCAAATGTGTTGTTGATGTTGAGAACTGTCTCTGCTGCTTTACAATCCATCTTGAACTCAAATTAAAAAATTGCTCAAGTTTGCTTTTTGTCTAACATTATTCTATAGTCTAAAATAAATATAAACAGCAAGTAATGTCAATAGCAAAAAAACATAAAGTGAGAAATGCATATTAAAATGATGCCTAAGATAACCACATTTATTTAAGAATGTATTCCAATATCAAAGGGCTAAGTCCAACAATGCAAAACAGCAATTTCATTTGCACCAACTTCATATATATATATAATTTTAGAAAGTCAAATAAATTCAGGCTTAAAACTGAAAAAAATTGGCAAAATTCCAACTAAATTTAGCCAGCTAAATTCCAACTAATTCCAACTAAAGGTAGAGTAGCAGAGTAATGGGGAATATGGGCTGGGGTCAGACAGTCCTGGATAGGAACCTCTTAACTAAGTGGGTGGACTTGGACAAATTACTGAAACACTCTGGGTTTTTATTTGCTCAATTGTAAAATAGGGATCATTGAGGTCTCCAAAATACTACCAGACAATTGAATAGGGAAACATTTTTATGACAAAGTCTTAATAGCATCTCAGAAAAGGAAAGTCAGGAAAGGATCTTTGTAGGGTTTGGGCTCTGGGTTGAAGGGACTTCCTGCAGGTCTTTCAAGAAGGGAACTGCCATAAAATTGGGCTAAGTTCCTGAAGTAATAGTTTAGGATAGATGGATACAAGGAGGTGAGGGTCTTAAAGCAAGTCTTGATGGGTAACTGTGTTTTGATGAGATGTTTGCCCATGATGAGATCTGCAGAAATTTCCTGAAGCAAACAGAGAAGTTATTTGTCGGTTTACAGTCTTGTTTTTCCCAGGCAAAATTTTCGTGGAATAATAACTAAATCGTATTGATACAGTTCTAAGACTCAATTCTAAGTCCAAATAGCAGCTTCTTGTGGTTATGGAAGGAATAAATGAAATCATGGTTCTATAGTGTCTGCCACATCACAAAGACTAAACAAGCAATTAACTTATTATTGTTATGCATTTTAATTAATTTGTAAAGACAAGACAAATGTAGCCAAAAAATTTGACACTCCTCAAATTGTTATTGCTCTTTATAAGCAGAATTAATGGCTTTTAGTTTTCCTGCCATTCAGGAACTGCTTAAGTACTAAAGTTGTTGGTGGAATTTGCACTTATGGAAATAAGGGGACAAAAAGAGGGGGGGAAATGAAGGCTCTGTTTCTTTGTCATGATTCTAGTTGGCTTTGTATTTTCATCCCCCCCCACCCCAACCCGCTGAAGAATTGATGCTTTTGAATTGTGGTGTTGGAGAAGACTCTGTCCTTTGGACAGAAAGAAGATTCAACCAGTCCATCCTAAAGGATGTCAACTCTGAATATTCACTGGAAGGACTAATGCTGATGCTGAAACTCCAATAATTTTAGCCACGTGATGTGAAGAGCCAGCTCACTGGAAAAGGCCCTGATACTGGGAAAGATTGAGGGCAGGAGGAGAAGGGGGTGACAGAGAATGAGATGGTTGGAATGCATCACTGACTCAATGGACATGAATTTGAGCAAACTCTGAGGAGTCTGGGATGCTGAAGGACAGAGGAGCCTGGGATGCTGCAGTGCATGGGGTCACTAAGAGTCGGACATGAACAGCAACAACCAAGGACTCTTGGGTAACCAGCTATCCACAAGTGGCTCACCTTCAGCAAGGCAGGCTTCCTAGGTGATGTTTCACGTGGGAATGCAAGGCTTCATGGAGACTTGGAGTTGGTTGTTCACTCATTGTGTGTAATCTCTGTTGAGTTTAGTAAAAATTTCTAGCAATGAGACAGTATCTTTCCAGTCTCAGAACACACAGAAACCAGAGGAATTCCTTGAGTGTTTGTACTGGCTACAGGATCTGTACCTAGTGGCTGAGTTCCCTGCAAGGAACAGAAGATAACAGGACCAGCTGCCTGTTGACTCCAGAAATGATACTCCCTCTGCTCTCTCCACTGAACCCTGGAGCAGCATCTTAGAGACAGGAGCAGTTACCCTGCTTGTCTCCACTGGCCGTGTCACTCCAGGGCATCTGCACCACCCTCATTCTATTTCTGACACACATAGAGAAAAAGTCCATGCAATCCTAACTGTTCTGATGTGCCATAAATTAAATTTCCTTAGAAAATTCTTCATAATCCCAAGGTATCATCACTATCTGATAATAAAGTCAAGCGTAGAATGGATAGGAAACTTCAGTAGGTTAGACTAATAATGGAAATGTTAATTTGAATGAGCACAAATGCAATGCATAGGTTTGTTTCTTTTTAACGCAATAACAGTGGAAAACAATATGGAGATTCCGCAAAACATTTAAAATGGAATTACCATACAATCCAGCAATTCCACTCTTGGGTATTTATCAATAGAAAACAAAAAGATTAATTCAAAAAGGTAGATGTACCCTCTATGTCCATTGCAGCATTATTTACAATAGCCAAGATATGGAAACAACCAAAATGTCTTTCAATAGATGAATGAACAAAGAAGATGTGGTATGCAATGAAATATGACTCGGCTATATACAAAAAAAGAATGAGATCTTGCCATTTGCAGCAACATGGATGGACCTAAAGCGTATTAGGCTGAGTGAAATAAGTCAAGCAGAGAAAGACAAATGCCATATGGTTTCACTTATGTGTGGAATCTAACCAACAAGACCAAGAAACAAACATAACTAAACAGACACACTACATAGTCACAGATATGGAGAATGAACAGGTGGCTACCAGAGAGGAGAGGAAAGAGGGATGAAAGAAATCGGAAGGGGAAAGGAAGAGGTACACTCTTCAGCTGTAAAATGAATGAGTCAGGTGTGAAATGCACAGTGTGGGGCGTAGAGTCGATAGCTATGTGATACCTTTGTGTGGTGGTAGATGGCAAGTGGATTTGCGGTGATGTGCATATCTGGAACATACAGAAATGTTGAACCACTATGTTGTGCAACATGACCTGACAGAGTAACTATAGGTCAACTATACTTCAAAAACAAACCAACTCAGAAAAAGAGGTCTGATTTGTGGTTACCAGAAGTGGGGGACTGGAGTTGGGGGAAGTGGAAAAAAGGAATCAAAAGGAACAAATACGAGATAATAATTACTAGGGGTATAATGTACAACATGATAAATACATTTAGCATGGCTGTATGTTACATATGAAAACCAAGAGAGTTATCACTTAGATATCAATAAGAGTTGTCACAGGAAAAAGATTTTTTTCCTATTTCTTTAATGAGAAATATGAGATGGATGTTCACTAAACTTACTGTGGTAATCATTCCATGAGGTATGAAAGGCAAATCATTACTCTGTATCCCTCAAATTTATACAGTGATGTATGCCAATTATGGGCTTCCCTGGTTATGACCAACCTAGATAGCATATTCAAAAGCGGAGATACTACTTTGCCGATTAAGGTCTGTCTAGTCAAGGCTATAGTTTTTCCTGTGGTCATGTATGGATGTGAGAGTTGGACTGTGAAGAAGGCTGAGTGCCGAAGAATTGATGTGTTTGAACTGTGGTGTTGGAGAAGACTCTTGAGAGTCCCTTGGACTGCAAGGAGATCCAACCAGTCCATTCTGAAGGAGATCAGCCCTGGGATTTCTTTGGAAGGAATGATGCTAAAGCTGAAACTCCAGTACTTTGGCCACCTCATGCGAAGAGTTGACTCATTGGAAAAGACTCTGATGCTGGGAGGGATTGGGGGCAGGAGGAGAAGGGGACGACAGAGGATGAGATGGGTGGATGACATCACGGACTCGATGGATGTGAGTCTGAGTGAACTCCGGGAGTTGGTGATGGACAGGGAGGCCTGGCGTGCTGCGATTCATGGGGTCGCAAAGTGTCAGACACGACTGAGCAACTGAACTGAACTGAACTGATCTTGGATTCAGATGGAGGCATTCATGGGATTTCTCATCAATGAATACACTCTATGGTCAGAACTTTTCTGATGATCTAATATCCTGGACTCAGCTCTCCCTCCAACAGGTTCAGGGCCAACTTCTGGTTGGGGAATCAAGATGCCACAAGCCATTTGCCATGATAACAAAAGGGATTTTTTAAAAGCAAACAATAAAAATCATAAAACACAAATGGTAAAAGCAGAATCACTTAAACAGAAACAAAAAAAAACACACATCAGTTCAGTTCAGTTCAGTCACTCAGTCTTCTCCGACTCTTTGCGACCCCATGAATCACAGCACGCCAGGCCTGCCTGTCCATCACCATCTCCCGGAGCTCACTCAGACTCACGTCCATCGAGTCCATGATGCCATCCAGCCATCTCATCCTCGGTCGTCCCCTTCTCCTCCTGCCCCCAATCCCTCCCAGCATCAGAGTCTTTTCCAATGAGTCAACTCTTCGCATGAGGTGGCCAAAGTACTGGAGTTTCAGCTTTAGCATCATTCCTTCCAAAGAAATCCCAGGGTTGATCTCCTTCAGAATGGACTGGTTGGATCTCCTTGCAGTCCAAGGGACTCTCAAGAGTCTTCTCCAACACCACAGTTCAAAAGCATCGATTCTTCGGC
>SJYX01000929.1:339605-365373 GCA_006410675.1 Oreotragus oreotragus
GAGGAGCTAAAAAGCCTCTTGATGAAAGTGAAGGAGGAGAGCGAAAAAGTTGGCTTAAAGCTCAACATTCAGAAAACGAAGATCATGGCATCCGGTCCCATCACTTCATGGGAAATAGATGGGGAAACAGTGGAAACAGTGTCAGACTTTATTTTTTTGGGCTCCAAAATCACTGCAGATGGTGACTGCAGCCATGAAATTAAAAGACGCTTACTCCTTGGAAGAAAAGTTATGACCAACCTAGATAGTATATTCAAAAGCAGAGACATTACTTTGCCAACTAAGGTCCGTCTAGTCAAGGCTATGGTTTTTCCAGTAGTCACGTATGGATGTGAGAGTTGGACTGTGAAGAAGGTTGAGCACCAAAGAATTGATGCTTTTGAACTGTGGTGTTGGAGAAGACTCTTGAGAGTCCCTTGGACTGCAAGGAGATCCAACCAGTCCATTCTCAAGGAGATCAGCCCTGGGATTTCTTTGGAAGGAATGATGCTAAAGCTGAAACTCCAGTACTTTGGCCACCTCATGTGAAGAGTTGACTCATTGGAAAAGACTTTGATGCTGAGAGGGATTGGGGGCAGGAGGAGAAGGGGATGACAGAGGATGAGATGGCTGGATGGCATCACTAACTCGATGGACGTGAATCTGAGTGAACTCCGGGAGTTGGTAATGGACAGGGAGGCCTGGAGTGCTGTGATTCATGGGGTCACAAAGAGTTGGACATGATTGAGCGACTGAACTGAACTGAATCTCCATTTGAGGAATAGCTTTCCAGTAACAATAATATTACTTTCAATCAACCAGAACCCTTCCTTTCCAGAAACAAAGAATCAGATTAGCAATGAGAAGGGTATTAGTTGAGTATCAAGCCAGAACACAGGAAATGTAAAGGTCCTGTAAAATGCATTCTCTAGGATATAAACAATCCAAATGGATCATCCTTGTTCCACAATTGCATGTTTACATCTGATCCTAAGACTCTTAGTATCTATCAATACTAAAGCATATCTGTCATAGTTACAAAGTGCTGTTAAAGTCAGTGAAAATTACCAATGTCAGGGAAAATCAAAAAAGCAACTATTAGTTCAAGTTACAGCTGAATGAATTTTAGCTTTGTATGCTACAGCTACACTGCAAACATAGCTCACTGAGGATATGCCCTAGTCTAGGGCTGGCAAACGTAAACCTCACATACTGCCACCCACTGCTTCCCACACCCTTGACAGACATCATTAATTGATGAGTCGTGTCTCACTCTTCAAGACCCCATGGACTGCAGCACTCTAGGCTTCCCTGACCCTCATCATCTGCTGGAGTTTGCCCAAGTTCATGTCCACTGAATCAGTGATGCCATCCAATCATCTCATCCTCTGTCACCTTCTTCTCCTTCTGCCTTCAATCTTTCCCAGCATCAGGGTCTTTTCTAATGAGTTGGCTCTTTGCATCAGGGGGCCAAATGATTGGAGTTTCATATTCAGCATCAGTCCTTCCAAAGAGTATTCAGGGTTGATTTCCTTTAAGGTTGACTGGTTTGATCTCCTTGCTTTCCAAGGGACTCTCAAGAGTCTTCTGCAGCACCATAGTTCAAAAGAAACTCTGCTTTCTTTGTCATCCAGCTCTCACAACCACACATGACTACTGGAAAGACCATGGCCTTGACTAGATGGTCTTTTGTTGGCAAGTGATGTCTTTGCTTTTTAACACACTGTCTAGGTCTGTCGTGGCTTTCCTGCTAAGAAGCAATCATCTTTTTTAAAATATAAATTTATTTATTTTAATTGGAGGCTAATTACTTTACAATATTGTATTGGTTTTGCCATACATCAACATGAATCTGCCACGGGTGTACATGTGTTCCCCATCCTGAACCCCGTTCCCACCTCCCTCCCCATACCATTCCTCTGGGTCATCCCAGTGCACCAGCCCCAAGCATTCTGTATCCTGCATTGAACCTAGACTGGCGATTCGTTTCTTATATGATATTATACATGTTTCAATGCCATTCTCCTAAATCATCCCACCCTCTCCCTGTCCCACAGAGTCCAAAAGACTGTTCTATACATCTGTCTCTTTTGCTGTCTTGCATACAGGGTTATCATTACCATCTTTCTAAATTCCATATATATGCGTTAGTATACTGTATTGGTGTTTTTCTTTCTGGCTTACTTCATTCTGTATAATAGGCTCCAGTTTCATCCACCTCATTAGAACTGATTCAAATGCATTCTTTTTAATGGCTGAGTAATACTCCATTGTGTATATGTACCACAGCTTTCTTATCCATTCGTCTGCTGATGGACATCTAGGTTGCTTCCATGTCCTGGAAGTGCTGTGATGAACATTGGGGTACACGTGTCTCTTTCAATTCTGGTTTCCTTGGTGTGTATGCCCAGCAGTGGGATTGCTGGGTCATATGGCAGTTCTATTTCCAGTTTTTTAAGGAATCTCCACACTGTTCTCCATAGTGGCTGTACTAGTTTGCATTCCCACCAACAGTGTAAGAGGGTTCCCTTTTCTCCACACCCTCTCCAGCATTTATTGTTTGTAGACTTTTTGATGGCAGCCATTCTGACTGGCATGAAGTGGTACCTCATTGTGGTTTTGATTTGCATTTCTCTGATAATGAGTGATGTTGAGCATCTTTTCATGTGTTTGCTAGCCATCCGTATGTCTTCTTTGGAGAAACGTCTATTTAGTTCTTTGGCCCATTTTTTGATTGGGTCGTTAATCATCTTCTAGTTTCATGAATGCAGTCACCATCCACAGTGATTTTAGAGCCCAGGAAGAAGAAATTTGTCATCACTTTCGCCTTCTCCTCTTCTATTTGCCATGAAGTTATGGGACCAGATGCCAAGATCTTACTTTTTTTAAAAAAATTTTTTAAATGTTGAGTTTTAGGCCGACTTTTTCACTCTCCTCTTTTACCCTCATCAAAAAGTTCTTTAGTTCTTCTTCACTTTCTGCCATTAGAGTGGTATCGTCCACATATATGAGGTTGCTGACATTTTCCCCAGCATTCTTGATTCCAGCTTATAACCCATCCAGCCTGGCATTTCGCGTGATGTGTTCTGCATGTAAGTTAAAGAAACAGGGTGACAGTGAACCCCCTTGTCATGCCCTTTCTCAATCCTGAACCAGTCAGTTGTTCTATATAGGGTTCTAACTGTTGCTTCTTGACCTGCATACAGTTTTCTTAGGAGACAGGTAAGATGGTGTGGTACTCCCATTTTAAGAGTTTTCTAAAATTTGTTATAATCCACACAGTCAAAGGCTTTAGCATACTCAATGAAACAGAGGTGGATGTTCATCTTGAATTCCCTTCCTTTCTCTATGATCCAGTGAGTGTTGGCAATGTGATCTCTGGTTCCTCTGCCTTTTGTAAACCCAGCTTGAACATCTGGAAGTTCCACTGAGTGCCACTATTAGTCAAAGGCTTTAGCATACTCAATGAAACAGAGGTGGATGTTCATCTTGAATTCCCTTCCTTTCTCTATGATCCAGTGAGTGTTGGCAATGTGATCTCTGGTTCCTCTGCCTTTTGTAAACCCAGCTTGAACATCTGGAAGTTCCACTGAGTGCCACTATTCTTTCCAACACAGTCCAATAGACAGCACTCCCAGTCCTGGCCCTAGGTTTAGATGAAGAATTAGGAAGCAAGGTATGTGAAGGCTCACAGGGAGAGTAAGAGTTACATGGGACTAAGTGTGGTATTTCAGGTTTTTGGGGATGGTATTGCCATCAAAGGGCAGTCACTTTCCACATAAACAGAAGCACCTCTTTGTCTCCCTGTTCTTGCCCCTCAATGAACATCTTACATTTATCACTTTCCCATTTACTTGTCTTCCCGGGCTTCCCCAGCGGCTCAGTGGCAAAGAATCTGCCTGCAATGCAGAAGATGCAAGAGACACGAGTTCAATCCCTGGGTCAGGAAGATCCTCTGGAGGAGGGCATGGCAACCCACTCTAGTATTCTTGCCTGGAGAATCCCATGGACAGAAAAACCTGGTGGGCTACAGTCCATAAGGTCACAAAAAGTTGGATACAACGGAAGTGACTGGGCAGGCATGCACTCCTTTTGCTAGACTATGAGCTCCTTGAGAGCGAGGCTGGTCTTTATGTCTTCACAACGCACACAGTAACAGTAGGGCTTCTCGCCTACAGTAGATCCCCCACAAGCATTTATGAGTTAAATCATGGACTAAATGTGCTGAAAATCACAGGCCCTTTATTTAGGGTGACAGAAATGGAAACTATGCCAACCTTACTAAGCTGTAGTGAATATTTCACAAGTTCTTAGGCATGTGCTTGGGCCCTGCTCTCTAATTCCTCACACCATAAATAATTCCCATATGGGCACTAGTCTTCTGATTCTTCCACAGAGTAGAATGAAGCCGCCCAACTCTGCATCCAAAAGAGTTTGATACAGAAAGAAACTCTGGATGTCCTGCAGTCTTATGTTGTAGCACTTTTCATTCATGGTCTCACAGGAAGGCTGTGGGAACAAGTTTCTAACCAAAATACTTCTGGCTGCTACCCTTCTCCCAGGCTGAAATTCTTAGATCTTTTTCTCCTTGCCTTTAATGATGTTCTCCCAATAGCCTTTTGAAATTGAGCAAGCCCCAGGAGCATCTAAAAATGGGCTATGAGCTTCCTGGTCATCACTTTCAATCTCTAATTATAACTTTACAAGATGGCTTTCTCTTAATACTTCTAAGGTGGAGCTGAGAGTAACTGATGGTTTTGAAACTAAATCTTCAGTAGCCACTGTTAATGTATTGAGGTTTAATGTCTCAGGTTCTTAGAGAGGCTGCTGAAAGCAAAGAAGAAATGTAAGCTATCTTTCACTAGGAAGATGGAGGGGTTTTATTAGGATATAGTGAAATATTTACAAGACCAGTATAACTGTGGGACTCAAGGACTAAATTTACCTCAAACCTTCCTCTGCATACTTGCTTCTAGAGGAAACTGTTATGGGATGGTCTAATCCTGCTTGGAAATCCTGCTTTTCATAAACAAATGAGAAAAGGTGAGTCTTTTTCTATAGAAAGAACATTTTTTTCTCACTCCTTTCCTTCAACAAAAGATAGACATATGCTCAGAATATAGTTTAGAAATAAGGAATTTTTCTGAAGCAGAGACAACATTTTGACTCAAGAAAAGAATGTTAGTCCTGTTTGAGGATTTCTTTAAAACAAAAAGTAGGCTTTACTTTTGTTTAGAAGGAGCTTTGTCTCCCAGTCTCAGCTGTGGCTTTCTATGCTTTTTAATATTTATTTATGGCTGCACTGGGTCTCAGCAGCAGTGCACGGATTTCTCTCTAGTTGACGTGCCCAGGCTCAGGAGTTGCAGCTCATGGGCTTAGTTGCCTCATGGCATGTGGGATCTTAGTTCTCCAACCAAGTGTCCAAACCACCTTTCCTGCACAGGAAGGTGGAGTTTTAACCACTGGCCCACCAGGGAAGTCCCTGTGACTTTCTATTTTATCAGATGTACTCTTGTTGGCTTCACTATCCTCTCTTCACCTTTCCTGAATACTTCCATGTTGCTTTGTTGGTACTTACTGTCATTCTGGAAAGCCATTTCATTCCCTTCCATGCTGCCTCTTCCATCAAATGTAAACTGCAGTACTTTTATTAGTATATTACAGAAGCTTCATCCATCCACCCACCCAACAAATATAAACTGTAGGTTTGTGATTGGCTAGACGGGGCCAATACAAACACTGAATCTAGTCCTTCCTCCCAAGGAACTTTCAGTTTAGTCAGAATTGGACTCTTTAGAAACCATCTGGCAACATTACAAAATTTATTATATTTTCAAACTATATGAACATTCTCAGGGATGATCATTATTCCTCCATACTTGAGGGTTCTGGTTAGCTGACACATCCGTAACACTAACCTAGTGAGCAAGATGTAACTATAATTCCTTGACCTGAATCTACAAGCCTTCAGTCTGCCAACAGTGCTAGGAAAGAAAGCAGGGGGGAAGGCTGGGAGAAGTCTGGAATTTCAGCAAAGAGCAGGCATAAATTCATAGGACGAGAGCTCTTCTTCCCTCTAATTCAACAGGCCTAAGGTAAGAGAGTGTGTTTCTGGGATTAGGTTTTTCTCACAGCAGAGCTGTATCAACCCATTTCAAGCTTACTTGAGATGACTCACATCCTCTCTCTTAACATTCTTCCTGGCCAGACTAACCAGGTCTGGCATAAACCTCAGAGCCCACAGTGAGAGTCTGATATCCAACTCACAGCAGCGGAACACCAGCCCTGTAAGTAACCAGATTTTCTAAAAAGCCAAAAAACACTCTCACTCTGGGCTAGTCAAGAGATGTCAATCAGAAGCCTATCGCCAGAGTAGAGTTTTGAAGTACATTCCCGAGTTCATCTCTCCCTCAAGGCCATACTTGAAATCAGCATCTATGTAACAGTAGTAATTATTAAATTAAAAGGCATTTGTTTAATGGGGCAGTTTCAGTATCCAGTGTTAAGCTGCTTTCTGCCATATGGCTTTGGGCATGACATGATTAAATTATCCTGTCCAGAGTTCCTGCTACTGGGCTATTTAATGGAGCTATACAGTGAGAACTCTGCGTTGAAGGGGAATCTGTTTTCAAATCACATTCCCAGAGGAAAGTGACTCTTTTTGGCCTATAGGGGTTTAAATCCTCCTCCAATCACAGTGGCATACAGACTCACTGCTGACTTGGCAGGCAGTCAGGAGATGAGACATGTCCAACCCTAACTCTGGGCAGGGGAAGAAGTTGCATTACGCAGCTGTTCCCGGGGTTCACACACAAAGAGAAGAATCATATGTAGTTATCAACAAAGGAAGAAGCCAGAGTGGAAGCCCAAGGACAGAGTCCTTGAGATAAGGACAACTAAGGGCACATTAAATGGGCTGAAACATGGAGCAGCTCAAAGACTAATTTCTTGACTAATAGTAATAGCCACCAGGCATTAATCACATCTTCGGTGCCGAGCACACTGCTAAGTGCTTTGCTACATATCACCTCATTTAATCTTCCCAACAGCCCCTGATGAGAAGGCAATATCATTGTCGCCATTTTCCTGATGGCAACACAGAGATTTAAAGGAATTAAGTAAGTTGACCAAGGTCACAACTAATTAGTGGTGGAGCTGCAATTCCAACTCAAGTCTGCCTGACCCCAGAGCCTGAGTTCTTTAACCCCAGTGCTGGTTGATCGTGACCGGCAGGCCTTAGTAAAAGGTAACTGGCGGTGAATACCACCACGCCATGGAGATTTGTTGGCTCCTTGTTTCTAAATAAGGTTAGTAAACTATGTGCAATCTTCACTTCAATGAGTAGATGCAGTCATTTCCTTTTGTTGGCCTTATTAAACCCAGTTAAGAAATCACTTCCGGTGCTATTACATACAGATGCCTGGTGCAGTAGACCATATCTGATTATTTATTATTGATAAGACTCTGAAACTCAGAAAGGACAAAAATGGATAACTATCTCTTGTTCAAAATTTTGCCTCGACAAGACTTGTGCTCTCTAATGTGATATCCAGTATAGCACTTAAAGTATTTTTAGTAATACAACACAGTTCCTGTCCCCAAAGATCTCAGTCTCCCACTGGGGATACTGGAGACAGAAAGTTAAGTAATACTTAAGAACATAAACAATTTAAGCCCTCAGTGACCCAGACAGTACTAAGAATATTTGGAGAATCAAAAGTCCTCAAAAGAAAGCGCCTGCTACTTTGCTATGTGAATGACCTATTCATAGACCTCATCCTACCAGACTAAAATCAGAAAAGGAACTCTTGTTCACACACTTTATTCAGCATAAAATAAACCATTCAAACCCATAATTGTTCTGGACTTTGGGTGCCATGGTCAAAGGGTCTTCTATGAAATTTAATACAACTAGAATCCAATCCATCCCTTTAGAATTTTCTAGCACAATTTCGACAGTTTGAAACTTCTTGCAAAAGACAGAGGCACTGTCTCACCCTCAGTAAACAACTTCTCTTTCTTGATGGGCCCTGCTTCATTAACTTTTAACTGGTGCTTTTAATATTCAGTTTGTACTTTTTAACTTTTCAAGCCTTTATCAGATGTCCTTGGAAACCAAATGCACACCACTAAACTACACGTGTTTCTAACATGATCAGATGTCTTTTCAACCTACTTGCAAAGACCTTGAGAGGACAAAGAATGTGCTTAATGATAGGAGCTGCCATGGCGCCAGTAATGAATGGTTCGTTCTGCCAACAATACCCAAAACTAAGGCAATAATTTTTTAAAGCCTTGTTTTGCTCTGGCAATGTAAAGCAAAGCATTTTCACATATATTATCTTATTTAGTTTCTCTGATAACCATAGTGCATAGAGCAGAGTGCATTTTATTATGCCTATTTTAAAGTAAGAAAACTATGCTTCAGAGAATTCAAGTAGTAGAGCCAAGCTTATGCAACCAGTAAGCACCAGAGTCAGCACCAGAATTCCGGCCCTCTGGCCCTCAGCCCGTTGCCATTTCAATTCAGCTATTTATACCAAACAATATAACTTCTATTCTTAAATGATCCTTTTAAGGGCAGGTTGCAAATATTATTTGGTTTTGGATCCCTAACTCAGGACAAGTAGGAGTTCATGGTGAACCGGTAATAAAGACACTTTGTTCCTTAACTCGAGACAAGTAGGAGTTCATGGTGAACCGGTAAATAAAGACACTTTGTTCCAGTGTCTGTGCTTTTCACTGTTACTATTACAAGTTAACTGAGCGAAGACTACAAAGGCCAACGTTTCAGGCTTTATTAATCAATATGCATAGGACAATCAGCTTTCTTTTAGTCCATAACCATACAATAGACTACAAATAGTCATCTTACTCGGAGAAGGCGATGGCACCCCACTCCAGTACTTGTGCATGGAAAATCCCATGGACGGAGGAGCCTGGTAGGCTGTAGGTCATGGGATCATTAAGAGTCGGACACGACTGAGCGACTTCTCTTTCACTTTTCACTTTGATGCATTGGAGAAGGCGATGGCACCCCACGCCAGTACTCTTGCCTGGAGAATCCCAGGGACGGCGGAGCCTGGTGGGGTCACACAGAGTTGAACATGACTGAAGCGACTTAGCAGTAGCAGTCATCTTACTAACCAATCCCAACAGGGATCTGGCAAGACAATGGACAGCTTGGTCCAACTTATCTAACCATCCTTTTATAACGTATGGATTTCAGTTCAGTTCAGTCGCTCAGTCATCTCCAACTCTCTGCGACCCCATGAACCGCAGCACGCCAGGCCTCCCTGTCCATCACCAGCTCCTGGAGTCCTACCCAAGCCCATGTCCATTGAGTTGGTGATAACATCCAACTATCTCATGCTCTGTCGTCCCCTTCTCCTCCTTCCCTCAATCTTTCCCAGCATCAGGGTCTTTTCAAATGAGTCAGTTCCTCACATCAGGTGGCCAAAGTATTGGAGTTTCAGCTTCAACATCAGTCCTTCCAATGAACACCCAGGACTGATCTCCTTTAGGATGGACTAGTTGTATCTCCTTGCAGTCCAAGGGACTCTCAAGAGTCTATATACATGAGAGCAGGGACTGTCACACATACAACTAATTTCTCAGGGAATCTCCTCATCAATAAGCTCTCTTAGAGTAGTGCCATGATCTGTTCCCAGTGACCCTCCCCCACTCAACCTGGCATAAATGATTACAGAGCCATTTGGGTGCCTGACCCAAAGGTAGTCAATTGGTATCCTGGCAAGAAGGCTCTGCACCAGTAGAAATTATGGGAACTTATGGGGCTGATAAAACTTTACTTTTTAGGAATTCAAAGTGAAGATATCAAGAAAAAGTAGCTTGGGGAACTAGAGCAGGGAGCACGGGAAGCCGCCTACCTGGCTTCTGGCCAGGGTTACAGAACCTGCCGATGGTTGTTGGAGCACGGCTGGATTTTCTCCCCGCCTGGGCCAGTTATTTGCTAACTTTTTTTGGATCTCAAAGGCCTTCGATTCTCTGATGAAAGATATGGTTCCTGTCTCAGAAAGATTGATATATACACATTCAGACCAATGGTTACACTTACTTTCAAGGTATTTCTTTATCTTTAAAGCCCAACTTTAGACTCACCGGAAATCTGTGGAACACACGGCAAGAACTCTTGTTTAACAGTTGGTTCACTGAGGATGGCTATGGTATCACCTTCATCTCTGACTTGAGACACCTTGATTGAGTTAGCGAATGAAAAATGAGTGAGTAAGCAATTGAATAAAAGAAAGCAGCTAAGAGTTCATGCCCTCTGGACAGAACACTGGAAATATCCTCTTCCTCTTTTTGTGAATATGAGCTGGGTAGTATGACTGGAAGGAGGGCCTGTTACTTATATATGCCCAGATGATTGTTTAGCAGAGATCTGTTGACATAGATCTACTATCACCATCACCTGCCATGCCTCAAACTAGAGGGGCATTCACTGTCAGTTCAGTTCAGTCGCTCAGTCGTGTCCGACTCTTTGCGACCCCATGAATCGCAGCACGCTAGGCCTCCCTGTCCATCACCATCTCCCGGAGTTCACTCAGACTCATGTCCATTGAGTCAGTGATGCCATCCAGCCATCTCATCCTCCGTCGTCCCCTTCTCCTCCTGCCCCCAATCCCTCCCAGCATCAGAGTCTTTTCCAATGAGTCAACTCTTCACATGAGGTGGCCAAAGTACTGGAGTTTCAGCTTTAGCATCATTCCTTCCAAAGAAATACCAGGGTTGATCTCCTTCAGAATGGTTGGATCTCCTTGCAGTCCAAGGGACTCTCAAGAGTCTTCTCCAACACCACAGTTCAAAAGCATCAATTCTTCGGCGCTCAGCTTTCTTCACAGTCCAACTTTCACATCCATACATGACCACAGGAAAAACCATAGCCTTGACTAGGCGGACCTTAGTCGGCAAAGTAATGTCTCTGCTTTTGAATATACTATCCAGGTTGGTCATAACTTTTCTTCCAAGGAGTAAGCGTCTTTTAATTTCATGGCTGCAGTCACCATCTGCAGTGATTTTGGAGCCCAAAAAAATAAAGTCTGACACTGTTTCCACTGTTTCCCCATCTATTTCCCATGAAGTGATGGGACCGGATGCCATGATCTTCGTTTTCTGAATGTTGAGCTTTAAGCCAACTTTTTCGCTCTCCTCCTTCACTTTCATCAAGAGGCTTTTTAGCTCCTCCTCACTTTCTGCCATAAGGGTGGTGTCATCAGCATATCTGAGGTTATTGATATTTCTCCCGGCAATCTTGATTCCAGCTTGTGTTTCTTCCAGTCCAGCGTTTCTCATGATGTACTCTGCATATAAGTTAAATAAGCAGGGAGACAATATACAGCCTTGACGTACTCCTTTTCCTATTTGGAACCAGTCTGTTGTTCCATGTCCAGTTCTAACTGTTGCTTCCTGACCTGCATACAGATTTCTCAAGAGGCAGGTTAGGTGGTCTGGTATTCCCATCTCTTTCAGAATTTTCCACAGTTTATTGTGATCCACACAGTCAAAGGCTTTGGCATAGTCAATAAAGCAGAAATAGATGTTTTTCTGGAACTCTCTTGCTTTTTCCATGATCCAGCGGATGTTGGCAATTTGATCTCTGGTTCCTCTGCCTGTTCTAAAACCAGCTTGAACATCAGGGAGTTCACGGTTCACATATTGCTGAAGCCTGGCTTGGAGAATTTTGAGCATTACTTTACTAGCGTGTGAGATGAGTGCAATTGTGCGGTAGTTTGAGCATTCTTTGGCATTGCCTTTCTTTGGAATTGGAATGAAAACTGACCTTTTCCAGTCCTGTGGCCACTGCTGAGTTTTCCAAATTTGCTGGCATATTGAGTGCAGCACTTTCACAGCATCATCTTCCAGGATTTGAAACAGCTCAACGGGAATTCCATCACCTCCACTAGCTTTGTTCTTAGTGATGCTTTCTAAGGCCCACTTGACTTCACATTCCAAGATGTCTGGCTCTAGATTAGTGATCACATCCTCATGATTATCTGGGTCGTGAAGATCTTTTCTGTTCAGTTCTTCTGTGTATTCTTGCCACCTCTTCTTCATATCTTCTGCTTCTGTTAGGTCCATACCATTTCTATCCTTTATCGAGCCCATCTTTGAATGAAATGTTCCCTTGGTATCTCCAATTCTCTTGAAGAGATCTCTAGTCTTTCCCATTCTGTTGTTTTCCTCTATCTCTTTGCAGATTGCTGACACCCCACGTCCGAGGCCAGGGGCGGCTGGGAGAAGCCACCTTGTGCCCGAGGCCAGGGGTGGTGTCCCGGAGGAGCCCCCCTGAGCCCGAGGCCAGGGGCGGCAGCTGGGAGAAGCCACCCACGCCCGAGGCCACGGCCGACGGCCAGGAGGAGCAACCCGAGGAGCAGGGGCTGCGCAGGTGCAGGAGGGCCTAGAGGAGCTGTCCCACATTGACGGTCAGGAACTGCGGCGGTAAGGAGATACCCCTCGTCCAAGGTAAGAGAAACCCAAGTAAGATGGTAGGTGTTGCGAGAGAGCATCAGAGGGCAGACACACTGAAACCATACTCACAGAAAACTAGTCAATCTAATCACACTAGGACCAGGGCCTTGTCTAACTCAATGAAACCAAGCCATGCCTGCAGGGCAACCCAAGGCGGGCGGGTCATGGTGGAGAGGTCTGACAGAACGTGGTCCACTGGAGAAGGGAATGGCAAGCCACTTCAGTATTCTTGCCTTGAGAACCCCATGAACAGTATGAAAAGGCATTCACTGTACCTGCCCATATACAAATGAGAACTTGGAATGTCATAGCCTTGAGTAGCAGCCCTGCTTCTCCAGTAGATACAGAGTTGAAAACCTACTGTTTTCTACCTGAGAGTTCTATATGATTATTTAGGATTTAAGTTAATTTCTCTTAATATATAACTTTAAAATAGTTATTGACACTTTTGTTTTTCTGACTTTTGGGAGAAAAAACTGCCTATTCTCAATAATCTAGGATTCAATTTGAGGGTGAACATTAGCTGACCTCTCCATTCACTTCTTAATGTCTTATTTTACAGAGAGGGAGAGAGAGAAACCAAGAGATGGATGCAAAAACAGAATAGCTTACTTTCCTGCAATTGCTCTGGCCAGGTTAATTTGGACTGTTACCCAAAGGGTTGACCAGAGTATAAGCTCTTTGAGGCTAAGAGTGTGCCACATAGCTTTGCATCTACCCACTTGCCCACTGCCAATCTAAATGTGTTACAAATAGAGAGAGTTTAATTAAATGCATATTGTGGGCCATAAAGTAGGTAAGACAGACTTGCCTTTTGACTCAGGGAGGAAAGAGAGAGAATTACAGCAGAATGTAACGCCTCCTGCCTTCCCCATTTTTTAAAAGTATTGAAGTCATTTCAAATGGATTAGATTTAAAGGTGAAAGTCTATCCTGTGGTTTAACATTTTTAGATTTCTTAATTCTTGATCATAAACCTCCTATGTGAAAGGCTGTGCTTCAGTTTAAATCATCAATAATTACAATGGCAGGGTATGGCATATATTGGTATATTTTCCCCCTTTGGGATCAAGTCCCTTGGTGATATTAGAAGAAAAAAGATTCAGTTCACTCACATTGCACAACTTACGGGGATCTGCCTTTGTCAGTACTTCTTCATGGATACCAGCAGCACAAAATACTGCGCTTCCATCCAAGGAGTAAAAGCATTCTCTCATTAATATATTTAAAGTTCATTAACAGGAAATCTATACTTGGCATGTGGTATAGCTAACCCTAAAGACCTGATTTTTGCTAGCTCTTGCATCATTTAGCTTCTCTAGGCATAATATTTATTCTTTTAATGTGAGGTTCAAAATATGGTTACTGTATTCAACATATGTGTGGGGTGAGGAGAGGTGAAGAAACCCACAGTTCCTGAAGTTTTTTTATGTGACAGGGACTTTGCAAAGATGATCTCAACCTAAGGGATTCTTTATACCCATTTTACAGAACAGGGTATTGAGCTACAGAGAGGTTAAAAAGACTTGCCCAATATTACACAGCCTGGAAAGAGCACAGCTGGGATTTGAACCCAGCATACTTTGCCCTTCAAATTTGGGTCCTAGCACCCTCTTGGTGCTTCCCCTGCAGGGATCTATGACAGGTGCTGGTTGTCTGAATCTCCATTACTGCAAATCATGCACAAAAGACCAGCTCTATTTGATAGGGTTAAAAGACGAAGACTCAAAGCCTCCAGCTCTCGTAGTTTGGAGCTGCCACTTGGATCAAATATGACCTAAATGCTGGCGCTAGGTTCCATACTCCCCCATTGGAGGTCAGAACCAGGAAGTGTTGTAACGCTCTCCAGCCTAAAGAAAACAACAGTAAGTTAGAGCTGCCCTGCACCAGCAGCAAGGGGCCAAGTTAAAGAACAGAGAGACGTGAGTAAACCCAGAAGCTGGCGCTCATGTTTAAATGCCTCGCCCTGTCACCTTTGGCCGTGGCATGTTGGAGTGACGTTTAGAGCTGGGTCAGGAGTCAGGACTCAGATTCTATCTCTGCCTCCAAGAAGGCCTTGCAGGGTGACCTTGGGCCAGACTCTGCTTCGGTGTCCTCATCTTTGGAGCATGGGTAACAACGTCAGCCGGCTGCTGCTTAGTTGCTCAGTTGTGTCTGACTGCAGTCCCGTGGACTGTAGGCTGCCAGGCTCCTGTGATCATGGGATTCTCCAGGCAAGAATACTGGAGTGGGTTGCCATTTCCTTCTCCAGGTAATCTTCCCAAGCCAGGGATCAAACCTGGGTCTCCTGCATTATAAGCAGATTCTCTACACCTGAGCCACCAGAGAAGCTCAAAGTCTACCTAGTACCCACCACTTTAAGTTGGTTTTCAGAGTAAAGTTGACACGGCCCTTGGGGCAGGCAATAGCATACGGGTAGCTCTCCCCGTACACAAAACATAACATAGAGCAGAAGACTAGATCATCAAGTCCTCTCCACCCCAGGACCTCCCTTTGACCATGGAAAGGCAATCTGTACCTCCACACCCCCAATCTTTACCCATTCCTGTCATACCCAAATGTACAAGGTAAGTCTTATGAGGTCATGTCCCCAGCAACCCCGCATTCTCTCATCAGTGTCCTTCGGTAGTCCCAGACACCGCAGCACCACTGCTGTCCAAGATCAGAACTTAAGCACTTGAAAAGCTCCAGGAAGAGGTGTCGTCCTGTCTCTGCAACAAGTAAACAGCCCATGGCCTTGCCTTCTGACAGATGACAACAGCCACTCAACAGGCAGCTCTGGTGGAGCACTGTTTATATGACACTTAATATCCTGGGAGGCCTAGGACTTATGGAGATGCCTATTGCTGGGTAAACCAACCCTGAGGACTTGGAACCATGGTGAACTCAAGATGAGCTCCACCATTTACTTGGCTGTTACCACCTCTCCAGCTGGCAGGAAAGAGCCAATGACTCCAGAAGATGACCCCAACTTTTAGACAGAAAAGCATGGTATTTTATATGTTATTCATCCAGTAGAAGAGAAAGAGGGCCTTTAAGAAAATGTGTCTGTTGTTGGAAGGAAAACTAAGGCAGCTGTTGAAGCTACTTTCCTAGTCTTCAAACTAGAGAAACAAATTACCAGAGCAGAGAGTTCCTGAGAGCAGGATAGGCAGCATAAGCTCTATATTCCAAAACCTGTTGGGGAGCATCTCGTGAGCCCACACCCCATGAAGCAGTCAATATATACTGCTTGAATTAAGCCTCGTGATAATCTATCATCCTCTGGTATGAAGCAGAGATGCCATCTTGACCAATCATTAACATCTCTGGGCCTGGGCCTCTTCTAATGCCAGGGTAAGAATTATCAACAAGTATGTTGAAATCCCCAAGGACTATGCCAAGGAATGGGAACAGAGAGGAAGTCAGTCAGCCACATTGAGGGGGCTGGTAATTTTCATATAAAAGGCCAAGGGGAGGAAGCAGTGTAAAGAAGTGGGAGAATTGGAGAAAAGGAAAGGCAAACTCAATAAACAGGCCCAAAGTATGAGCCTCAAAATAAGTGTCTTTCTCCCTTGGAATATTACTGTTTTGTGCTGGTTTAAGAAACTCAACTACCTTCCTCTGCTTCAGAAAATAGACAGGATAACAGGAAGCAGTTTCAGATTCCACAGTGATTATAGCTACTTAAGTTGACTTACCAAATACTGTCTCAAACAGATGGTATGTAACATTTGATTAAGGGCTTATCCTGCAAGCCCCACAGGGAACATTTCTTTCCCTCTTAATATAGAAAAGTGCAGAGGAGAAAGGAAGTAAGCTGCCATCCTTGCCCATATTCCATGGATATCAGTTTAGCCCCATGTTTGCGCCTTTCCTAACATGAATCCATGCTTATTATGGGACTCAAGACCAAAGCACATAATAGTGACCCCACTGGATCTTGGTAAGAAGGATATTGAAGATCATCTCCTCTAAGCCCCTTGTTTTACGTAAGGAAATGGAGATAGATGAGGTTAGCTGACTTGCTCATGTTGACATTGTGGCAGGCCTGGAGCAGGCCTTCCCACTCCGGCTCTGGCCTTTGCACTAGCCTTTATATATATACATAATGTTCAGTGTGGGGAAAACATACAAAGCTGTCAGCGCCATTATTACTAAATTAGCATCAATCTGTGATGAGCAATTATCAGAACTTGAAGCTGATGGGTAATGCCATTCAAGTCCAGTTAATGAGCCAAAAGCTTGGTTCTTCAAAACACTTGACATTAATCAGCATTTGGCTTCGGTTTGTGACAAGTGTTTTCAAAACATCACAGACAATTACAATATTCCTAGCCTTGCTTAGTGTAAATACAAAATGAAAGAAAGTCGAAATTTCATAAATGACAGTCTCCAGAATGGAAATAATGAGTCCCACGGAGAGGGTACAATGTGTTCATCCTCCTGCGGCCAAATGTAATTTGGGAACTAACCAGCTCACTGAGAGATTACAAAGTGTGAATCTTTGCTTGGTGAGGAAGAAAAGGCCTCTTTTCTCAATAGCAGAGCAGAGCTAGCAAGCGGGAGCAGCCCCTAAGTGCAGTTACAGAGGAATTAGTCCAGGCTTCATGCCCTGACTCCCCCGACTCCCCCCACACACACCACTGGCCCCCAAGGTGACCAGCAGCGCCCCAGATGAGAGGGCTCCCCAGCATCTAGGGGGGAAGAAGCGGCATACTGAGAGTCATTTGGAACTCAACCCACAGTGGCCTGGGACAGTTAATTTATTGCTTATCTATCCATCTACCAACCTATTTATCATCTATCTATTTAAAGAAAGTGAAAGTGAAAGTCACTCAGTCACGTCTGACTCTTTGCAACCCCATGGAATTCTCCAGGCCAGAATACTGGAGTGGGTAGCCTTTCCCTTCTCCAGGGGATCTTCCCAACCCAGGGATTGAACCCAGGTCTCCCACATTGTAAGCGGATTCTTTACCAGCTGAGCCATAGGGGAAGCCTAAGAATACTGGAGTGGGTAGACTATCCCTTCTCCAGAGGATCTTCCCTTCCCAGGAGTCGAACTGGGATCTACTGCATTGCATGAGGTTTCTTTACCAACTGAGCTATCAGGGAAGCCCATCTATTTAAAATTATAAGCTAAAGACCCAACTGTGGTTAATGTTAGGTTTTTTGATGGACAGAGAGGATTGCTTCATTCACTGAGCTCAGGACCGCGTTACTCATCAGCTGGTCTTATGTTAATACAAAATGTGTTAATCAATTGGTCAGTCATTGATTAATAGCTAATATTTATTGAAAAGTCCCTGTGTGCCAGGAGCAATACTAAATGCTCTTCCTGCATCACCTCATCTCCTTGTCACTATGATCCTTTAAGGTAATAGTAATCACAATTACAGTCAAGAATCTATGCAACACATATATTGGGCACCTGATCGTGTGATACACTGTCCTGGGTATTGGGTATACAGCAGTGAATGAAACAGCAAAGTCCTGCCTCTCTCTTGGATAACTTAAATCAGTTGGCTGTTGCTGTATAAAAAATCTCCCCCTTACTTACTGACTTTCAAGAATTAGCATTCACTACTGCTCATAAGTGTATGGGTTTCCAGAGTGGATTTTCTGATCTTGGCTGGACTCTCTCTTGTGTATGTAGCTAGCCAGCAGACTGGCTGATCTAAGGGAGCCTTCTCTGTGAAGACTCACCTCTACTTCATGAGGTGGCAACATCAGCCACCCCCTTGGACTCATGGTAAAGTCGGGGGCACTGAGAGAAGCGTGGAGACCTAGGCTGAGACAGTAAAGTCACAGCCTCACTTCTGCCACATTCTATTGGCCAAAGGATGTCCAGATTCAAGGGCAGGAAAGTGGAGTCCACCTCATGATGGGAAAAGCAGCAAAGTCCATTGGAATGTACACCAGACAAAGGGAGGTTATTAAAGCAACCTTTAGACTACGTATTTAACAATGACTAAAATGATGCTAAGAATTCATGAAGATACTTCATTTGAGCCTCACAACCCCGTGAGTCAAGTTCTACTATCAATCTTTGTTCCCCTGATGAGGAAACTGAAGCCTAAAGAGGTTAAAAATTTTGCCTAAGATCTACACAATGGAGTCAAGGTTCAAACTCGAAACCTCTGTGCCTAAGCGGCAAAACCATGTGTGATTTTTCTCCGGCCTGGGCACCTCAAGAGTGAAAGGGTAAAACATGGCCACTACCTGCAAGGCACTTACAGTCCTACCGAGCATACATAATATATATATAATAGGTTAACATAATAGATCCATGAAAAAGCAATAACAATACATGTCACTAAGCTACACTTGATAATTTCCCAGAAGGCAGTGAGGATAACCGTGGCTAAGACAAGGGACAGAAGCTTTCATGAGTAGGGGGAGACTGAACTGACCTATGGAAAGGTTATGGACAGTGAGCAGCAAAAGGAGGGGGCTTTCTGATGATGGCATCCCTCTAATTTCTATGCAAAGTGCTTTCCGCCTCTTTCTTCCTTATTAAATAAACTTTAATTTCTCTAGAATGGCATGCAATATTTCTAACATATGGCTTATATGTTGGCATTTTATTTAGTTGTGAGCTAAAGAAAATCTGACTAACCGTGACTTTACTCAAATAGGAATTTTTTTTTTTTCCCATGCACAAGGCATGTGGGGAGGTGGGGGAAACAGTAGCCAGATGATGTCACTGAGGAAGCAGGAGATTTCCGGCTTTCTCCGCTGCCATCCCACAAACATATCCTCATTCCTGGAGGGTCTCACAGTGACAGGATGGCTGCGGTTTGCACAAGTAATGGCATGTGCTCTGAAGTAGGAAGAAGTGGGGAGAGGAAGCTCAAGATGAGCATGTCAGTACAGGCTGTCTACTTTTTAAATGCTTTCCCACGACTTTCATCAACTTACACTCTTCTTGACTCTCTTTGGCCCTAGCTGCTCATACACAAT
The DNA here is from genome assembly GCA_006410675.1 of Oreotragus oreotragus. Taxonomy (NCBI): domain Eukaryota; kingdom Metazoa; phylum Chordata; class Mammalia; order Artiodactyla; family Bovidae; genus Oreotragus; species Oreotragus oreotragus. The sequence continues at coordinate 359,018 of SJYX01000929.1, forward strand.
TGCAAGGGAAGCTGGTATTTCAGTTTTCTAGCTCCATAAAATGGGAAGACAAGAAAGAAGGGGACTGTGATTGGCTCTTCTGTGCTCCACCCACACTGTTAACCTCAACCCTGTTTCCCCAGTGCTTCCCCCAGCCATCGCCATGAACCAGCAAATAGAGACATTCCGAGATCACTTCAGTCAATTGCTCTCCCGGCTCCCTTTTCTCATGATGTCCTTGTCCCTTCATGGTCTGTGAAATTCTTCCCCAGCGGGAGACGTGAATGCTGCCGGCAGCCAAGAAAGGCCGGAGGCAGCCTCAGCCAGGCTGCCTCCGGCCTTTCTTGGCTGCCGCTCTTGTGGCACTCAGCACTTTCTGCCTTGGATTGCTCCTCTATTAGAATGCAAACTCTTCAGGTCAGGGACCATGTCTGATTGTTCATCTCCCTCCAGCACCTCACACAGCTCCTGGCACATGCAGGCATCATGAAGGATGTCTCCTTGACTTAATACACAGGAGGATGAGAGAAAGGACCACTGGGATAACTTCAGAATTGTCAGGGGTTGATGATGGGTGCAATGATGATGCCATCCACATTACTAGCAGTTCTGTCTCAGACTTGTTGAGTGTAAGCTGATCACTGAACCCACAAATGGAAATTAAATACAGGTACCTGGTTTCAGGAGAAAGGTCAGGATTTGAGTTGTAGGTTTAAACTCATGGGCAACAAGGAAGATTCAAAATAGAAAGAGCTGAGGATCCCACCCATAGTTTGAGAAGGCCAAGGGGAAAAAGGGAGCAGTGAATTCCAAGAACAAGCATATGTCAAAAGCAGGGCTGAGCAATGACACTGATAAGATATCACTGAGATTTTGCCGGATCAGAAGCATTAGCTCTGTGTTTACCCAAGTGGTCAATGTGTCCTTGTGAAGAGCATGAAGGCAAGACCTGAGCAAGTATTTTCTGTCCAAACTCTAAATTTCAGGTTATCTACAAATGAGGGCTGCTGCTGCTGCTGCTAAGTCACTTCAGTCGTGTCCGACTCTGTGTGACCCCATAGACGGCAGCCCACCAGGCTCCCCCATCCCTGGGATTCTCCAGGCAAGAATACTGGAGTGGGTTGCCATTTCTTTCTCCAATGCATGAAAGAGAAAAGTGAAAGTGAAGCTGCCCAGTCTGTCCGACTGTTAGTGACCCCATGGACTGCAGCCCACCAGGCTACTCCGTCCATTGGATTTTCCAGGCAAGAGTACTGGGGTGGGGTGCCATTGCCTTCCCCGACAAATGAGGGCAATGGATACATATCACTACGAAGCACTAAATAAACAAATAAATTAGTCTGATTCCCTTAGGTGGCAAATGACAGAACCTCAGTTGAAATAGCCTGAAAACTGGCTTAAGGAAAAGGTAACTTACTGGTTGATGAGAGAGCAGAGATGTCTTTTGCTTCAGGCATGGCTGGAGTCAGGGCCTAAGTAATGTCCTTAGGACCCCCTCCCTCCCTACCTCATTCTCATCTCTCTTTATTTCTTATTTTCTCTGGACTTTGAACTCATTGTAACTGTAGACGGTTTTCCTCATGCATCCAGGAAAGGTGACAGAAAACACTCCCATTGATCTCATCTTTATAGTTTGTGATCCCTAGACCAGGAGAGCACTGCTCTCTAATTAGGCACCTAAATGGCAAATCTCAAGGAAGAATCTGATCGGTCTTTTGAGGTTTCCTGCATTTTCCCAAACCAGGGGAACAAAGCACTCTGATTGGGCTTAGGTCACATGTCAGCTACATGCAAAAGAGTCAGTCTGGACTACTCTGTCCTACCATGCATGTAAATGCATGCAAATAAATTTGAAATCAATTAAAGACCCAAATGTAAGACCTGAAATCATAAAACATCTACAAGAAAATATAGGCAGTACTCTCTTTGACATCCGACTTGACGATTTTTTATTTTTGGATATCTCTCCTCAGGCAAGGGAAACAAAAGCAAAAATAAATGGGATTACATCAAACTAAAAAGCTTTTGCATAGCAAAAGAAATTATCAGCAAAATGGAAAGGCCTCCTACTGAATGAGAGAAAATATTTGCAAGCATATCTGATAAGTGGCCAATATCCAAAATATACAAAGAGGTAATACAACTCAACATCAAAAAAACCAACAACCTAACTGAAAAATGGGCAGAGGATCTGAATAGACACTTTCCCAAAGATGACATGCAGATGGCCATCAGACACTTGAAGCTCAATATCACTAGTCATCAGGGAAATGCAAATCAAAACCACAGTGAGATATCCTAACCCTAAACCTAACCTTAATCCTAAATTTACCTCATTGTGATAATCATTTCCTTATGTACAAGTGAAATCATTACTGAAATCATTATGTTGTACACCTTAATCTTATACAGTTGCTTTTTAGTCATTAAGTCACATTTGACTCTTTTGTGATCCCATGCACTGTGGGGCACCAGGCTCCTCTGTCCATGGGATTTCCCAGGCAAGCCTACTGGAGTGGGTTTCCCTTTCCTTCTGCAGGAGATCCTCCCAACCTAGGGCATGAATCCATCTCTCCTGCACTGGCAAGTGGATTCTTTACAGCTGAGCCACCAGGGAAGCACAGCCTTATACAATGCTATATACCAACTATATCTCAATAAATCTGGAAGGATAAAGAAAAAAAAGAAAGTATTTCTACTAGAAGAAGAAAAGAAGGGATTCTTCACAGACACAGACTATAAGTTTTCTCTTTTAAGGCCTGTTGCAGACAGGCTTTCACCAACTGGGCCCTGCTTCGTGAATCCTAGTGGATTTAGACACACAGAGTTTACTGATAATTCAACTGTGAAGAGCATAGCTTGACTCACTGCCCCTGTTGCTGGCTTGCCTGTTCAGCGAGTAAACAGCTTCTTTACCTCCCTCTGGGCATTTGGACCTACCCTAGGCAAATGAACTAAAGGGAGCTGTGAGTTAGTCAGTTTCAAGGCTCATTATTTCTGGTGACTGGCTTCAGTCCCTTCAGGATTTTGACTCTCCTCATGTTTTCCTGAGCTGCATTTTGGATTCCTACTCTGAATGCTACTTCCTCTGGGCCTGGAATAACCCTGGTGTAACCTCCTTACCGAGTTTCCATGACTGGATCTCCTCTCTTTCTTAAATAGCCACCTGTACTAAAGCTATCTATCTGCAACTGAATACTGAACTCAGCTCACTTGCCAAATCTTCTTCCTATTGCCTACTGGTTGGACCACTCCTGTGCTATCTCTGGAGACTGGTTTAGACTCTGAGTTCCATCCCTCACTGACCAATCCCCAGTAATGACAGCTACTAACATCTCAAGAAACTTTCTCAGTCTCTAAATATACAGGGCCACATGGAACAGCATTCTTGGAAGCACTCAAACTGGGTTTATTGCATTATAAACATTTGATCTTCCTACTGTGGAACCAGAAGCAGAAGTGGGAAGAATGCTCAGCTGCCCTAATTTTATCACACTGTCACCAGGGCCTTTACAGAGCTTGTGTAGCTGGGTATCAAGGTGTTGAAACAGATCCTGCCCTTTCTGCTTGACTCCTTCAGACCTTGTCATGAAACAGGACCATCTGATTCCCTCCATCTCTTGATATCTCTTTCTAGGCTCTTCCATATTGATACACGTAAATAGATTCTCTCAGCTGTGTCCCATTAGTTTGCCAAACATGCCTGGACATGAACTCCAGCAAAAGAAGAGGCTTGGATTCAGGTTGAAATCTCTGCTACAAGAAGAGGCATGTTCCTGGCAATGGTTTCCAATCTGGTCTCCACTAGCAAAGCTTTCTTGTGTGTGTATTGGAAACCTGTCACGCACTACTTCACGTCCGCTCACCTGACTCCTACTGCAGCCCACTGCTGAGGCATCGAGTTCCGTGGGGTCTTCGTGCAGCTTCCCCTGCGTGTGAATCTGATACTGTCTCACCAGTGCCCCCATCACAGACCTCTCGCGTCCCGCTCCAGGTCTTCTCTTATGCCAGACACAATATGTCAGACACAATAGTGTATACACAATACACACTACCACATTGCAACCCAGAAGTAAGAGGGTCAGTAACGCCTCGGGCCATCCCTTGACCAATAGATGACAGAAGCTAATGAATACATAGTTCCCTTTTTTGGCTACCAGGCAGGCATTTTTGAGATGCAATTCATAAGGCTCCTCAGAATGTTCCAGTGAGACAGAATAGAGGTTGTCTGTAGTAGTGGTCAAACCAATAATTCATCCTTGTATTGGGTTTCCCACTTTCCCTGCCCCTTCCTTTTTTCTCACTTCTCTTCTTTTGTTTTAAATAAAATATCTCAGGGTCTGCTTTCTGGGAAACTCAAGTTGAGAGAATATGATGGCTCCTTGATAGTTCTTTATGACGAAGAATAAAGCTTTGGGACCAAAGAAGCCTAGTTTCAAATTCTGTCTAACTAACAGGATGGCCGTAGACAAATTACTTAGCTACTCAGCACCCCAGTGTCCTTGTTTTATAACGGGGGTGACATGACTACCCCATCATGTTTGCCTAAGCACTGCACTGAAGGGTCTGTGAGGAGCTGACAGCAGCCGTGACCCAGGGTACCGCTCGGTCCTGTGCTCACTCTTTCCTCCTCTTTATTTGCACCCCTTGCTCTTTCTGGCCTTGGCTTGTTTGTTTTGTTGCTGCTGTAGTAGAAGGTTGTGGGGTAGAAATGGAAATAGACATAATAAAAGTATAGTTTTGTGTACTTCAAATGTACATACTCCACATCAAATAGATGGATACAAATGCAAAATTCCACTAAACTAAATCTTTAAATTTATTACTTTATAAAAATTATAATTTTAAAAAAGTACCAGAAAATTTATGCCTGTATTAAATACTCTCTAAAAGGGAGAAGTATATCATTGTTTGAGAACATACATTTAAAATAGAGATAAAATGAGATTAACAGCAAGGTTCTTACTTCTGTCAGAGCAGGAACTCTCTCCTTTAACAATTTTAAATGAAAACACCCTTATTGATACATCAACATACACTTTTATTAAATATATATGTATTATATATAGAATGCTGCTGCTGCTGCTAAGTCACTTCAGTCATGTCTGACTCTGTGCAACCCCAGAAATGGCAGCCCACCAGGCTTCCCTGTCCCTGGGATTCTCCAGGCAAGAATAGTGGAGTGGGTTGCCATGTCCTTCTCCAATGCATGAAAGCGAAAAGTGAAAATGAAGCTGCTCAGTCGTATCCAACCCTCAGCGACCCCATGGCCTGCAGCCTTCCAGGCTCCTCCTTCCATAGGATTTTCCAGGCAAGAGTACCGGAGTGGGGTGCCATTGCCTTCTCCGATATATAGAATATATTTATATAATTAGTATATAACATTTATAATAATATATAGTATTTTCATTTGTGTGCACTCAGTCATGTCCAACTCTTTGTCACCCCATGGACTGTAGCCCGGCTCCTCTGCCCACGGGATTCTCCAGCAAGCATAATGGAGTGGGTTGCCATTTCCTTCTCCGGGGGAGCTTCCCAACCCAGGGATTGATGGAAACCTCATCTTCTGCAGCTCCTGCCCTAGCAGCTGGATTCTTTACCACTGAGTCACCTGGGAAGCCCACTATATATTATAGGTCATAATATACATGTAAAATAATATATATGATATATACTGTATTACATTATACATAGTCATTAAGAGAATTTTATTTAAAATGTTAAAGGAAAGAGGTAGACGGAGGACACAGCACCGTGCCGCCCGCACCAGAGACCTTCGCCTCGCCCTGCCGGCTCCTCACCCTCTGGGAGGAACATGCGGCCCTGCTCGCCACGACCAGAGAAAAGCCCACACAGCAACGAAAACCCAGCACAGCCAAATAAGCCGAGGAGCCTGCGTGGGGAGCCGCAGACACGGCCAAGAAAAGAAGGCCCCTGTGACTCCAGCCTCCAGAAACCCACCTGAGAGGGTGGCTCCTGAGAGAGAGAAGGGCCAGGGTGTCCCTCCTGAGACAGGAGACAGTCTGCCTGGAAACACGTCTCTTCTCTGCCCTCGATCCCGGCGGGAGCAACTCAGTCATTAATCAACCGGGCGGATAAGCCTGATGTGGTGACACTCAGGTCCAGCCCGCGCAGCGGCTCTATGCTGTGGGCCTGCCTCCTGGGGGGCGGGTCCCCCCTCTGCCGGAGCCGCCGAGCTGCTCAAGTTCAGAGGGCTCTTCCAGCAGTGAGGACACAGGAGCAAGCGGAGGCCTTTGAATGCTTCCTGGGCCCGCCAGGTGATTCTGATACACACCTTGGGCTGAAGACTGCTGGCTTAATTACTAGATATTTGCATCAGGTGGAGGCAGACTCTACTAGTCTGAAAGTTATGGCGG